>CM041780.1:292533570-292579033 GCA_023374045.1 Limonium bicolor | reverse complement strand
GGTGTTCACAAATCAAATCCTATGATTTACATACAATCGAATAATTAATCTAACTGTCATTAATTTAATTCGATTATCCTTACGTTTCCTAACTCATACTTACTAAGTCTTTACATTCCTATACTCACGTTTTACTTACTTACTCTTCATTGTTTAACAATGGTATACTTACATATATATGCTCATATGTATAGGTGGGTATACATATACATATATATATATACTAATCATAATCTTTTAGTTTTTTTTTTTTGTAAGTTTTGACCCGACCGACCCACCCTGGGTCGGACCCATGGGTCGGTCGGCTGCAGAGACTCCAATTACAGAAAATTCCAACCCGACCGACCCAGCCAGGGTCGGTCCTTGGGTCGGTCCGTTACAGAAGCAATTCCCGTCAAAAATTCCTACTCGACCGACCCAGTCAGGGTCGGTCCCCTGGGTCGGTCGGATGCAGAAGCTTCCGAGATTGCAATTTTTCGGGTCGACCGACCCTGCTAGGGTCGGTCCAGCCCAGTACTTATTTTAATTGCTCATTTTGAACTTCAAACTCTACTCAATCCACACCCAATCTTTTCCTACTCATTTCCACATGTTTCCTACATGTTTAAGCACTAATTAAATCCTCTAATTCACCTTAGTCCATCCATCAAATTCATTACTAAATCCATCAACCAATTTACACAATTTCCTCACTTCCTCTCAACACCTATAACAGTTTTTCATTCTCTAATGCTACAGATTTTACTACAACTCCTACCATCCAATACTTCCTCCACCAATGTCACTCCTAGCATCCCAAACACCTCCTCTTACCATGCCAATTCATTCCCAAGCAATTGTACCATCTATACCCAAGTCCAACATTCTTTTTACCAATTCTTGTACACTAATCTTTCCTAGCTCTTCTAACAATTTGATACCTCTTTGCCACAGATTTTGGTTCCTACTTCCTCCATACATAATTTCCTCTCCTAATGCCATCTCCAAGGCCTACAATGCATTATCTCACCTCTTCAAGTCCAACACTCATTCCCTAGGTCAAGTACATAAGTTCTCCTAGTTCCTCCAATACCATTCAACACTCTTGTTGCAGATTTTACATTCTTTCATTCTCATACTATAATCACTACTCCATGGTCATTAAACATCTCTACTATCCTCAATACATACCTTGGTTCTCCCATTCACCAAGTCATCCATAAATGCACATATTCCTACCAAAATTTTGCCATAGTTCATCTACTTTTCTTACTTAGCCACACATACACATTCTCACCAAAATCATTCCTATTCTAGCCACACCCATACAAGGGTCCTACCAGCACACATACAAAATTTTAGCACATCAATACTTCCTCAATTACAATGCCAATGCATCATTACTTCCTCAATCCACATTACTAATGCACTTACTCAATACACTTGGCTCCAAGGCCTACAATCCACATACTAGTTCACAAATACTCAAACTTCCCCAATTACATTATTAATACATTATTTGGGTTCTTTAGATTGGTTTACCCATTCCCATTACTCTAATGCACTAAAAATTAACATTAGTAAAGAGTCCTTACCTTGAGCTTATAATTCCTTCATTCTTTCTCCCAATTCTCCTCTTCTTTCTTTCTTGTCCAAATCGGCCATGTGGGGAATGGAGTTGCCAAACTCCATTCCCATCATCCAATGAACACAAAACAACTACAATTAATATACTAATCCTTAAATTAGTGCTAATTCATTTAAAGTGTTAAAACACAATTTCTAGGGTTTACCTTTTGAAGCTTTTAAGAGGGGTTTTAGCCCTTGGTTCAAGAAGGTGAATCCACCACCATTGCAAGGTTGATATTATGCTCAAAAGAGAGAGAGAAAACAAGGTATTACATATGGGTACAAATCGGTTATGAGAGGAGATGGTGGAAACATGAGTTTTTCATGTAGATTTTTACCTTGTTGGAAAGAGGAGACTCCAAGCTCCACAATGGTGTGCTTTTCTCTTCAAATGGGGAAAACCCATGAAGATGAAACTCATCCTTTTCGAATTTTGAAAAGAGGGAAATGTAGAGGAGGATGAGGGGATTACAAATATGTACTTATTTTTGTGATTGAAGCTCAAATGGAGATGGAGCAAGGAGAAGAAGATGAAGCTTCCATGGTTGTAGAGGGGGAGCTCAAATCGCAGCCAGATGAAGGAGAAAGGGAGGGAGTACGGTGGGGAAGAAGGAAATGGGAGAGAGAGAAGAAAAGTGAGAGGTGAGAGAGTATGTAAGGTACTTTTACCTTTTTCACTTTATTTGCTTTTTGCTCTCTTACTTAATTAGCTAGTTACATGTGTGTGTGAGGGGGTTATCTAACTTATTAAAAATCGGTCCCACTCAGTATTACTAGTTGGAGCGTTTTTCGTCTTTTACAGAAAATGCTCGTTATTTTACCCGGTTTCGGTACTGTTCACTAACCGGGCCCGTTTTCCGGAATTTTCTTGTTTAATTATTTTTATTGGTTATTAAACTTCCATAAATGCCTAATAATTATTATTTAATGATTTATAATTTTTACGGGTCTGTTTGACCACTTAAAGTCACGTTTTCGGGTTTTCTCGAAAAACGCGCTCTAAAGCTCTATTAGTGTTTTAATTCATTATTTGGGTCCGTTTTCTTCGGGAGTTGTTCCCATATATTATTTAGGTCTTATTAAACCTTTGGAATCCATATAATACGCTAACCGAGGTCTCATACCTCCTATGGTTATTTAACGCTTATTTAGCGTTTTTCGCCTTTTAAGCGTTTCTTTATTTCTTTTGGATTTATTTTCCTTACAAATATTAATTAGGCATTGTTAGGCCCTTAAATACATATTAGAATTATGTTAATCCCTGTATTTAAGTTCGGGGTATTTCAATCTACCCCCCTTAAGAAACTTTGTCCTCAAAGTTGTTCAATGTTACGGGATTACTATACTTACTCATTCATACCTGTCTAATACCAAACGTCACACATTCTTCCTCCTTACAATTCCCAAATCCATTACTCACGGTCTCTACATTCCATACCATACGAATGTACTATACTTACTCCAATCCATATTACTACCAACCATCGGCTCCTCATTACAAAACTTATACATACATACATACATACAGTGCAAAGCTATCCCCAAGCAATGCAATACACATTACAATCCCGCAGGCACTCAGGTCGTCCCGACACAGGACTCCTTTATGTCCTGCTGCCCTTGGAATGATACAACATACTACATTACTCTCTTCTTCGGTACACACTTCTAGCAGATCCTCATTCTCCATACTAAAGAAATTCTCTCACCACTACCAGTTAAATTTTTTTTTTTTCAAAACATACAGCTCCAAATTCCAATTTATATTCATTACTTCTATCCTATGTGATTCTTGTGACCACTTAAGGGGGAGCTTCCAGAATCATTCAACCCTGATGTGATCAGCATCAGTGTTGAACTATCTTTCCACCCCAATTTGTGTTCGGTTTCCCTCGATCTGATCAGGATCAAGTTCGACTTCCCACATCAGTTTCAACAATCAAATAATTTAATTCTTTCCATTTTCTATCTTTTTGCTCCTTCTAGTCATGATACGAATTCATACATCTCCAAAGGATGGAATCAATCCATCAATCATCCTCACTCTACTTCCCAAATGTTTTACTCCAAGGTTCAATACCTAAATGCTCATTTCATCCACCTTCACTACTTCCATCCATTACTCACCATCATATCCTGTATTCTAACTAAGGAATACTACCTTTATAAGATTTAGTTGACTACAATTGTTTCAAATATTTTACTTACGATTCCGCTACTCATAAACTTCATTCATCTACTATCCTCGTTCGTTTCGTACTACTTCTTCAAAGGTTACGATACTTGTGGAGCTCCGTCCACTACTCATTACTTTTCTTTTACTAATACTCTTACATTGATGTTACAAGATGGGTATACTTCTCATATGGTATTTGCATGTCTAATGCCTAATTACCATAGTTACAGTGTGAATGAGTACTTATGTTTGTTTAACATAGTATCAATCATCAATTTGGTTCTCATTTGTGCTATGCACATTATGGTTTAAGTGTTTTATTCATAAAACTTACGTTAAGCGATTTTCGCTCTACCCCCCTTAAAAGGGATTACGCCCACGTAATCTACCATGTATTATTGTTAAACATTGGTTTAATCAGTTTGGGCAAACTTGAAATACCCCGTAATTAAAAATAGTGATTAATTAGGCTAATAAGTAATTTAGGAGCTTAATTAAGTGTAAATAATTATTAGGGAACAAATCCCGAAGAAAACGGACCTTTAAAACGGTTTAAAAACATTACCGAACCTTAAAGCACGTTTTCGAGGTAACCGGGAAAACGTGTCTTTAAGCGGGTCAAATAGACTCGTAACAGTTTTTGTCAACTAAATAATCATTAATAAATATTAGTGAGGCTTTAGGACCAATAAAATCAAGAAAACGAGAAATTAGTAAAAACTGTCAAAAACGGGAAATTGTGGGGTAGAAATATAATTAACACAAACTTATGTGTCCAAGAATGTAAAAAGAATTTTAAAACCCCCTTGGTCTATGTGTGCTGTCCGATTTTTACATATATACACACACACACTCTACTCTCTTTACTCACTAAAGACAAAACAATTAAAAACACAAAAGTAACCCCCACCCTCACTTTCTACTCTCTCTCCTACTCTCTATTCTCTCACCCACGTACCCATCTTCTTCCTCCTCTCTATTTCTCCTTCTCCATGCGATTTCCATGGTGGAAATAGAAACACCCACAAACCCCCACTTCTCTCCTTTGTAACTCTCTCCATACTTCTCCAAAAATTATAAAAACACCACCATTGGAATCCCCTCATCAAAGGCTACATTCCTATCTTTTCAAAACTCGAAAACACCCACTTTCGTTTTCATGGGTATGCACCATTGGAGGCTTCAACACCACCATTAGAAGGCCCTCCTTCCCCTTGTTCTTCTAAGGTAAAAATCTCTTCAAAAACACCATCTTTTTCTAGCCTAAATGGCAAAACGAAAATGTGAACTAAACCCTTGCTTGCTCCTCTTGTGCCTAGCCGGTTTTGGCATTTTGAAAAGGTGGGAAAATCATTCTTGAGCTGCTCCAAGTATTTCATAGACTCTTGGAAGGTAATAAATCCTCTAAACCCTAAAACCTAGATAAAACTTGATTAGTGGTTAGGGTTAGTTCTTAGTATTGAATGGTTTATATGAATGTTGGTAGTGCTAGAAGAATTGGGATTACAAACCGGTGAGTAGAGAAGAAGGAAAGAAGGAGAAAGAGAGAAGAAACTTGTGAAGTAACAAGGTAAGAATACTCATTGTGTAGCTTGGTACCTATTTGTATATGTAACAGATTTTAGTAATGAAAATTGGTATTGTAAAACGATGATGTGATAGTAGTGTAATGTGTATGGAGGAAACAAAGTTTTAAACCTTAAAGAACACTTTTAAAACTTGTGAAACAGAGTGGGAATGGAATTGTTGAGTGCAGGAAATTTTAGTGTTGTTTGGTATTAGTATTTGTGTATAGGAGTTTGTATTTTGATGTCTATTGTAACAGGTGGAATAAGTGTTGAAATGGGAACTAGAATATGTGGTGAGAGTATAAAATTATAGGGGAGACTATGGCAAAATTTGCCTAGGATTAGAACACTTAGAGAATTAAAACTAGGTGACTAATGTGTGTTGTAACAGATTTTGATTTGGATAGTTAGAGGGTAAGTTGAGAGAGCTAGATAATGGATTCTAGATATAGTAAGAGTGTTAGAAATGACATTAGGAGAGGGAGATGTAGAGGAGAAGTGTAAGTGTTAAAATCTGTAGCATAAGGTAACTAGAGAAGAAACTAGTTGAGTGTTGAGTGAAACTTGGGAAAATTAGATGAGTGAATGAGTATAAAATTGGGTAAGGAATTAATTAATGAACTAAGGTGTATTAGGAGGTTTAAATGATGTTAAAACATGTAGGATTAAGTATAGGTACAATGGGGAAGTATTGGGTTAAAGAGAGGACTGAAAAAGAAAGTAAAATGCAAATACTGGGCCGGACCGAACTTGCGACCGGACTTGCAAGTTCGGTCGAGCCCAGACTTACAAAGACGGGTGAGCTACTGGAATTGACCGAACTTGCGACCGGACTTGCAAGTTCGGTCGGACCAGAAATTTTCCCCGTCTGTAACCTACTGGAATCGACCGAACTTGCGACCGGACTTGCAAGTTCGGTCGGCCCAGAAAAATTTCCCGAGGATAGCTACTGGAATCGACCGAACTTGCGACCGGACTTGCAAGTTCGGTCGGCCAGAAGAATTTTCGTAACCTGAGCTACTGGAAGCGACCGAACTTGCGACCGGACTTGCAAGTTCGGTCGGGCCAGGAATTTTCGGTACTGGTAGCTACTGGAATGGACCGGACTTGCAAGGTCGGTCGCAAGTCCGGTCCTGACAAAAAAAAAAAAAAAATTATTTAAATAGTAATTGTATATATATATGTATATGTATACCCATACATATATGTATATGTACATGTATGAAAGCATGCCAAAGTTAAGTAAGGAAGTAAAACCTAAGTAAAGGAAAAGTAAGTAAGTAAAGAGTAAATGTAAGAAGTATAAGGACATAGTAAGTATGTGTTAAGTAATGATAGTTAGATTAATCATTTAATTGTATGTATATAATAGGATTTGATTTGTGACACCGGAAGGACGTTTGGAAACACGTACGACGGTGAACGGTATGGATTCCTCATGCCCCGGGTGCTATCTTGGTTACTCTGATTTGGGTGTTGTGTGCTAATTGATCACCAAATAAGATAAATGCACGAATCGGAGTTAATATGCATACTTGTGATTATGTAGTGTTGTATGATGTTGTATACTTTCTTTAATTCTTAGTTTGTATACTTCATGAAATGTACGGATGATATGAATGTATGTATGTATGTTGTATTGTACCGTGACCGTTATTCATTGTGTTTGGACTTCTAACTTGTTCCTAACAAACTAACCATCCTAACTTAAAATGGTAATTAAATTGGAATGAGTAGAAGTCCGATATAGTTTCGGCCACGCGTGAGGATGCGGAGTCACGAGAGGTTGGCTCCAATTCCTGACTCTTAAACTGGTCCGCGGCCCAAATCCCTTAAGTGGGTAGCATCCGGATTAGTGAGTCAAGTAAATCCCGGATGTGGGACGGAGTAGTCCCCAAGGCCGGAGGTCCCGACGACTTGACTTGAGTATAAGTAAGTAAGTAAGAATGAGTAAGTAAAGTAAAAGGAAGTAAGTAATTGTATGCAAGTAGAAGTAAGTAATGAGTAAAAGAGTAAAGCATTCCGATTAACCCGGATGCATAATTTGGCTAACCTTGTGAAGGTAAGTAAGATGTGTACTTGTAATGTTGCCTTGGATTGTGTAACGTATTGTATGAGCATGTATGATGTATGAAAAGCATGTATGTATGAATAATGAATGGCATGTTTAGTGGACGTCAAATAGTCGGCGTGCCCTAGCTAGCACGCGGTATATGCGGAGTTTATGCGCAGCAATTTGCTGAGCCCCTTGGGGCACCATTTTTACTACACGCAGGTACTCGAGATTGATGAAGAGGTGAAGTCTCCATTTCTTTATCTTCTTTTTGGAATGTAAACATTGAATTTACGATGGGTGTACTAAGTAGTACATGGCTGTAGTTTTTGAATAGTCGGTGTACCATGGGGTACACCTTTTTG
Source organism: Limonium bicolor (assembly GCA_023374045.1). NCBI lineage: Eukaryota > Viridiplantae > Streptophyta > Magnoliopsida > Caryophyllales > Plumbaginaceae > Limonium > Limonium bicolor. Next base: position 292,571,263 of record CM041780.1, on the reverse strand, counting down.
GATAATGGAAGTATTGGATTGGGGTATAGATGAGTAGTTTTAGAAACTCATTCTTTTGGTAAGTTGGAAAGGTTGTAATCTAATATACTTAAATACTCGGTGATCCAGGATGTAAGTATTTGGCATGTGTTATTTTGGTAAGTAACTTAGTAGCTCGGTACGTTATGTTCATCAGACCGTGACTGTAAGTATTAGTAGCCTAGCTAGCCGTATGGGCGGTTAGCGGCATTGTTTCACCCGCCGTAGTAAGTATGTAGTAATTCCGCTGCGAACTCGTAGGATTAACAGGACGATTAGACGGTAAGCATAGGATTAGCGGTTGGGGTGTTACAAAAAGTGGTATCAGAGCGTAGTTACGCTCTGATGTCCATAGTACCGAGCATAGGGGATTACCGAGCTAGGATTTCAACCGTCTTAAGACGGATACTTAGAAACCTAACTAGGAACTACCGTTGTTAACAACGGATACCCTTAACGTTCATATGAACGATACCTTGCTTAAATTCCAAGACCTTTGAGTCCTATCTTGCAAAGCCTAATGTAACTGTTAAACATTCAGATGTCAGGACGAGGCCGAGGCCGACCTAGAGGCGAAGCCTCAGATGGAACCGGCGCGCAGACGATAGCTGAGATCGTCGCCGCCACGGTAGCACAGATGCTACCACAAGTTATACAAGCTGTACAACAATCCCAACAAAACCAACAAACTCAAACGGGGCCAATCCCTCCCCCTCCTCCCAGAGAAGCCAATTGGGTGAAAGCTGTAGCGGAACTCCGCCCTCCTTGCTTTAGGGGCGAGAGTGATCCGGCTAAGCTAGAAGCATACATCTCCGAGATGGAGACTGCTTTTGAAACACTCGAAGCTCCTGCTGGAGTTCGAGTCAGAGTAGCCGCCTACTTGAAGGATGCGGCCATGGATTGGTGGAAACTGGTGAAGCACGAGCACGTCAGCGACCCCACATTCGACTGGGATTCTTTTGCATCTCTCCCGATCCAAGTACTATCCGGAGCATGTAAAGACGAAGAAAGGCTAGAGCTAGATGCCTTAAAGATGACAGACAAGATGTCTGTGGATGAGTACTACCGCACCTTCACCTCCATTCTCCGTCTCCTCCCTGATCTTGGATACACCGGCCAGGTGTTGGTCGATCGCTTCTATGGCGGTCTGAGCCATCGCCTTCAGTACGGTATGGGCTATACCAGATTTACCTCCCTTCAGGTAAACAAACGGTTAATTAGTATCATTTCAATTCCTTAAATTCCTTGGAATCTTTGAATCTTTTCCTTATCCTTTCCTTAAATGAGAATCCCGGCTAATACCTGAAATTTCAGGAGTGTTATCACGCGGCTTCTCGCGTTGAGATCACTTGCCAACTGAGGGATGAAGAAAACCGCGCTGAAGCGCAAGGCCAATAACAAAAACACCAGCACTGAGGAGCAGAACCAGGGTAAAAGCTGGAAGAAGAAGAAAGGGAACTTCTTTTCTCAGAAGAAGTCCCCAAGTGAGAGCAGTGCCCATGCTGAGCAGGGCAAACCAGCTGAGATCCTTCAGCTTGGCTATTCTGCACCGGTGGCAGCTAAGCCACTGAGATCACACCCTCCTAAGGGTAAATTCTACTTCCAATTTGTATTCGTATAAGTATCATTTCTAGTATACCCACGCACACATGTGCTAACCCTCTAACCTCAGGTTCTAGCTCCGGAGCCGCCAAAACCTTCTCCGACGGCCGCACCTATGTGTGCAGAAAGTGCAATCAGGACCATCCTGGTAAGGATTGCTACGGGAGGGAGATCAAATGCTACAACTGCCAGAAGGGACACACAGCTAACAAATGCCGGAGAGTGGAAAGCAAAGGGAAACTTCCAGAATACACAGAGCAGAGAGAGGGCAAGGAGGTGGCGTCTGGCGATGCACGGCCCAGCAGGCACCTCAGGGACAGGGATCCCGGGGCCCTCAGAGAGGCGCACCTCAGAGGCAGCCTGTTCTGCATGTGATTGACCGCGATGGGCCCGGTTCGAAATCCGGCCAAGGTAATCACCTAAACCTTTAATCCTTGAAATAGCATGCCTAGTAGTAGAGTAATTGTATGAGTGAATGCATGAGTAAATCAATGAAGTGTATATTGAGCATGAAATGAAGTAGTTGAAACTAGTACTCACCGTAGATGAAATTTGTAACCATAGGAAACTTTAGTATCTGTTACCCAATACCGGTAACCTTGAATCAAGAAGAGATCGACATCATCAACCACGACTACACCAACAAACAGTGTCAGGTCATCCGCCCAGGTATGATCTTATTAAGGGGATACCTGACACCCGAAGCGCAAATCTCAATTATTCGACGATGCAACGAGCTAGGAACGGGTCAAGGTGGATTTTACACACCCGAATTCCCCGGTGGAGCGAAGATGAAGCTGAAGATGATGTGCTTGGGAAAGGACTGGAATCCTTATACCAAGACATACCAGGAGACACGACAACACGATGGAGCGACGCCACCGACAATACCACCAGAGTTTCAGACCCTCATCACTCAAGCAGTTGAACTTGCACAGCAATGTGAACCTGAACCAATCCCCGCACTTGAAGCGGACCTTTGTATCGTCAACTTCTATGAGAAAGAAGGACGACTTGGGTTACACCAAGACAAGGACGAGACAGCGGAATCTCTTGAACAAGGAGTGCCCGTAGTGTCTTGGTCCATTGGTGATGACGCCGTATTCCTGTATAGCGAGCAGAAGCGTGTGGACCTCGCACAGAAACTGGTATTGAGATCAGGAGATGTCCTAATCATGGGTGGAAACTCTAGGATGCTGTATCACGGGATCAACAAGATCAAGTTGAATACGGCACCGCCGGCAATAATCAATGCCACACACATGAAACCAGGACGCCTGAACCTTACCTTTAGAAAGTATTAAATTCCTAGTATCATGTAATCTATTAGTAACGTGTATTAGAGACACGGTATGTATGATGGTTGGTTTATCAATAAAGAGCAGTGTTGATTTAATTCCACTTGTGTCCACCATCAATACTTATCCAATTGTGAATCCAATAGGTTGTGGACTCGGTACCGAAGGTAACCTGAGCATCCTCACCGAAGCACAAGCCGGCAGAAGCGGCACCATTCTAACGGGAACCTTCCCAGTAAATGGCATTGATGCCAATGTTATTCGACTCCGGCGCCTCTCACACTTTCGTATCACCATCCTTTGTGAAGAGGTTGAAGCTAGATGCGGATGAGCTACCGAACTTCATGGTTACTCTCCCATCGAAGGAGCGAGTAAAGTGCACCAAATACTACCAATCAGCCACCATCGAAATCAAAAATGAAGCGTTTCCCATTTCCTTCATCGAATTCAATGGATTGGGATTCGACTTAATTATCGGAATGAATTGGTTGGAGCGGCACAAGGGTAGAATCCTCTGCGCCGAGCATCGTTTGCTGCTCAAGAGTCCTTCTGGGGTTACCGTATCTTACCGCCAGAGACCGAGAGAGCCTTCGACCACACTCATATCTGCCATGGCTATGTACCGGGAGCTCAGAAAGGGCCAGGAAGTGTATCTGTGTTATGTGCAAGACCTGGAGAGAGATCCAGAGTTCAGTGACGATGTACCTATTGTATCTGAGTATCCCGATGTATTCCCTAAGGAGCTACCCGGCATGCCACCACCGAGAGCAGTGGAATTCGAAATTGATCTATTGCCAGGTACCGGTCCCATTGCTAGGGCACCGTACCGCATGGCAACCAGCAGAGATGACCGAATTGAAAGAACAGTTGAGAATCTTCTAGACAAAGGGTTCATACGCCCGAGCGTATCACCCTGGGGAGCACCGGTTCTCTTCGTGAAGAAGAAGGACGGTAGCCTCCGCCTTTGCATTGACTACCGTGAGCTGAATGCGGTCACGGTCAAAAATAAATACCCACTGCCACGCATCGACGACCTATTTGACCAGTTGAAAGGAGCATCGGTCTTCTCCAAGATTGACCTCCGTTCTGGGTATCATCAGATTGCAATCAAGGAACAAGACATTGAGAAAACGGCATTCCGTACCAGATATGGCCACTACGAATTCACAGTGATGCCATTCGGTTTGTCAAACGCACCGGCAAAATTCATGGACCTCATGAACCGTTTATTCAGTGAGCAGTTGGACACTTCGGTTGTGGTCTTCATCGACGACATCCTTGTATATTCTAAATCACCAGAGGAACATGAAACCCACTTGAGGAAAGTGCTTGAGACACTGCGCGAGAACCAGCTTTATGCGAAGTTCTCCAAATGCGAGTTTTGGCTTGATCAGGTATCATTCCTTGGACATGTCATCTCGAGCGCAGGTATCTCAGTTGACCCTTCTAAAGTAGAAGCTGTACGATCATGGCCTAGACCCAAGACTGTTACCGACATTAGGAGCTTTCTTGGTCTAGCCGGTTATTACCGGAGATTTGTAAGGGACTTCTCGAAAGTCGCCAAGCCCATGACTACATTGATGAAGAAAGATGCACCTTTGTATGGACAGACGTGCGATTATCATTTCAGAGCCTTAAGGACTCATTGACCTCAGCGCCCATCCTTACTCTTCCAGAGGGCACAGAGGGATTTGAGGTATACTGTGATGCATCAGGCAAAGGAATGGGATGCGTACTCATGCAGCATGGCAAGGGGTTGTTGCTTATGCCTCCCGCCAGCTGAAGAAACATGAGGAGAATTTACCCTCCCACAGCTGAACGCTTTTTATTTTAATCGTAGAGTTGGGAGGAAATGGCGACACTATCTCTATGGGGTAAGCATCACCATCTACTCCGATCATAAGAGCTTACAGTATGTATTCACTCAGAAAGAACTCAACTTGAGACAGAGAAGGTGGATGGAGTTTCTCTCAGACTACGACATCAACCTGCAGTATAAGGAAGGGAAGGCAAACATGTGCCGACGCCCTGAGCCGTCGAGCACACTCGCTCCATTCGCTACTCGCTTCTTCTAGCTTGGTTGACGAGGTGCGAGACGCTCAGTTGAGCGACCCTTACCTAACCGAAATCAGACACAAGATCGAGAATGGTACATTTGAGAAGAAAAAGTATGATTTTAAGCTACATGAAGATGGTTTGATTCGGTTGAATGGCAGGCTATGCGTCCCCCGAAGCAATGCTGAGCTAAGGGATCGCATCCTGCGAGAGTCACATAGTTCTACATTATCAGTCCATCCGGGAGCCTCCAAGATGTACAAAGACATGAAGAGGTACTTCTGGTGGTCTGGAATGAAGTCAGATGTGACGAATTTGTATTGAGATGCTTACATGCCAGAAGGTAAAATTTGAACACCGTAGACCGGGCGGAATGGTACAATCGATGCCAATTCCGGAGTGGAAATTTCATGATATCTCCATGGATTTTGTTGTAGGACTCCCACCTGCTAGGGGAGGACTCAACATGATCTGGGTTGTAGTAGATCGCCTTACCAAGGTTGCCAGATTCATACCGATGAAGGACACCTGGAAGGTAGTAAAGCTAGCTGAGCTTTTTGATAAGGAGATTATCAGACACCACGGAGTCCCTAAGACCATAGTATCTGACCGCGACACCAGATTTCTTTCGAGATACTAGAGAGCTACAAGGGAAGCGTTGGGTATAGAATTGAAGTTGAGTACCGCCTTCCATCCTCAGACCGACGGTCAGACAGAAAGGACCATCCAGACACTGGAGGACATGCTTCGGGCATGTGCCTTGGACTTTCAGGGGAGTTGGTTAGATAATCTTCATCTTATCGAGTTCTCGTATAATAATAGTTATCACGCCTCGATTAAGATGTCGCCTTTCCAAGCTCTATACGGTAGACCTTGCCGTACACCCTTGTGTTGGGATGAGTCGAGTGAAGCGGTCATAATAGGACCGGAATACCTTGAGCAAGTGCAAGCCGAAGTGCAACAAATCCGAGCTAACATGAAGGCAGCCCAAGATAGACAGAAATCCTATGCGGATGTGAGACGACGCGACCTCGAGTTCGCCGTGGGCGACCAAGTGTTCTTGCGAGTTTCACCTATGAAGGGTGTCTTCAGATTTGGTCAGAAGGGCAAGCTAAGCCCAAAATTTGTAGGGCCGTACACTATCACCGAAAGAGTTGGTTCAGTAGCCTACAGGTTAGCATTACCTGAGGACTTGGGACGTGTCCATGATGTATTTCATGTGTCACAACTCAAGAAGTATATGGCTGACCCTTCTCATGTGTTGGAGCCCGAGCACTATCCATTGAGCCAAACATGAGATATGTCGAAACCCCAGTGAGAATCCTGATAGGAAGACCAGAGACACTCGCCATAAGTCTATACCAATGGTGAAGGTCCTATGGTCTAACCATGATGTCGAAGAAGCGACATGGGAGTTGGAAGATGCCATGAAGGCTAAATACCCGCAGTTATTCATAGACTAGAGAGTCTAATATTTAGTATACGGGTACGGGTCGTACCCCTTTTAAGGGGGGTAGAACCCTTTGCTTTAGCATTGCTTCGGGGTAAGCATTGCATTTTGTATGGCACATGTAGTGCAAGTGAATTTAGTATGGATGTGTATGTATGTGTAATGTGTAATGAATGATGTGTATGTGTAATGTATGGTGTATTGGTGTAATGTGTATTGTGAATGGTAATGGTGTATTGTGTATTGTGGTATGGTATGAATGGAAATGATGCATTGTGTATGTGAATTGCGTATGATGTTGAATTGTGTATGCTTGTAATGTGGAATGAAGTAAACACCTCATAGGTGTAGGGAAATACATTATGGCATTGGCTTGCATAATGAGTAGAATTATGAAACTATTAACCTTGAGCAACTTTGAGGGCAAAGTTTCTTAAGGGGGGTAGATTGAAATACCCCGTAATTAAAAATAGTGATTAATTAGGCTAATAAGTAATTTAGGAGCTTAATTAAGTGTAAATAATTATTAGGGAACAAATCCCGAAGAAAACGGACCTTTAAAACGGTTTAAAAACATTACCGAACCTTAAAGCACGTTTTTCGAGGTAACCGGGAAAACGTGTCTTTAAGCGGGTCAAATAGACTCGTAACAGTTTTTGTCAACTAAATAATCATTAATAAATATTAGTGAGGCTTTAGGACCAATAAAATCAAGAAAACGAGAAATTAGTAAAAACTGTCAAAAACGGGAAATTGTGGGGTAGAAATATAATTAACACAAACTTATGTGTCCAAGAATGTAAAAAGAATTTTAAAACCCCCTTGGTCTATGTGTGCTGTCCGATTTTTACATATATACACACACACACTCTACTCTCTTTTACTCACTAAAGACAAAACAATTAAAAACACAAAAGTAACCCCCACCCTCACTTTCTACTCTCTCTCCTACTCTCTATTCTCTCACCCACGTACCCATCTTCTTCCTCCTCTCTATTTCTCCTTCTCCATGCGATTTCCATGGTGGAAATAGAAACACCCACAAACCCCCACTTCTCTCCTTTGTAACTCTCTCCATACTTCTCCAAAAATTATAAAAACACCACCATTGGAATCCCCTCATCAAAGGCTACATTCCTATCTTTTCAAAACTCGAAAACACCCACTTTCGTTTTCATGGGTATGCACCATTGGAGGCTTCAACACCACCATTAGAAGGCCCTCCTTCCCCTTGTTCTTCTAAGGTAAAAATCTCTTCAAAACACCATCTTTTTCTAGCCTAAATGGCAAAACGAAAATGTGAACTAAACCCTTGCTTGCTCCTCTTGTGCCTAGCCGGTTTTGGCATTTTGAAAAGGTGGGAAAATCATTCTTGAGCTGCTCCAAGTATTTCATAGACTCTTGGAAGGTAATAAATCCTCTAAACCCTAAAACCTAGATAAAACTTGATTAGTGGTTAGGGTTAGTTCTTAGTATTGAATGGTTTATATGAATGTTGGTAGTGCTAGAAGAATTGGGATTACAAACCGGTAGAGAAGAAGGAAAGAAGGAGAAAGAGAGAAGAAACTTGTGAAGTAACAAGGTAAGAATACTCATTGTGTAGCTTGGTACCTATTTGTATATGTAACAGATTTTAGTAATGAAAATTGGTATTGTAAAACGATGATGTGATAGTAGTGTAATGTGTATGGAGGAAACAAGTTTTAAACCTTAAAGAACACTTTTAAAACTTGTGAAACAGAGTGGGAATGGAATTGTTGAGTGCAGGAAATTTTAGTGTTGTTTGGTATTAGTATTTGTGTATGGGAGTTTGTATTTTGATGTCTATTGTAACAGGTGGAATAAGTGTTGAAATGGGAACTAGAATATGTGGTGAGAGTATAAAATTATAGGGGAGACTATGGCAAAATTTGCCTAGGATTAGAACACTTAGAGAATTAAAACTAGGTGACTAATGTGTGTTGTAACAGATTTTGATTTGGATAGTTAGAGGGTAAGTTGAGAGAGCTAGATAATGGATTCTAGATATAGTAAGAGTGTTAGAAATGACATTAGGAGAGGGAGATGTAGAGGAGAAGTGTAAGTGTTAAAATCTGTAGCATAAGGTAACTAGAGAAGAAACTAGTTGAGTGTTGAGTGAAACTTGGGAAAATTAGATGAGTGAATGAGTATAAAATTGGGTAAGGAATTAATTAATGAACTAAGGTGTATTAGGAGGTTTAAATGTTAAAACATGTAGGATTAAGTGTAGGAACAATGGGGAAGTATTGGGTTAAAGAGAGGACTGAAAACAGAAAGTAAAATGCAAATACTGGGCCGGACCGAACTTGCGACCGGACTTGCAAGTTCGGTCGAGCCCAGACTTACAAAGACGGGTGAGCTACTGGAATTGACCGAACTTGCGACCGGACTTGCAAGTTCGGTCGGACCAGAAATTTTCCCCGTCTGTAACCTACTGGAATCGACCGAACTTGCGACCGGACTTGCAAGTTCGGTCGGCCAGAAAAATTTCCCGTAACCTACTGGAATCGACCGAACTTGCGACCGGACTTGCAAGTTCGGTCGGCCAGAAAATTTCGTAACCTAGCTACTGGAATCGACCGAACTTGCGACCGGACTTGCAAGTTCGGTCGGGCCAGGAATTTCGGTACTGGTAGCTACTGGAATGGACCGGACTTGCAAGGTCGGTCGCAAGTCCGGTCCTGACAAAAAAAAAAAAAAATTTATTTAAATAGTAATTGTATATAATACGTATATGTATACCCATACATATATGTATATGTACATGTATGAAAGCATGCCAAAGTTAGTAAGGAAGTAAAACCTAAGTAAAGGAAAAGTAAGTAAGTAAAGAGTAAATGTAAGAAGTATAAGGACATAGTAAGTATGTGTTAAGTAATGATAGTTAGATTAATCATTTAATTGTATGATATAATAGGATTTGATTTGTGACACCCGGAAGGACGTTTGGAAACACGTACGACGGTGAACGGTATGGATTCCTCATGCCCCGGGTGCTATCTTGGTTACTCTGATTTGGGTGTTGTGTGCTAATTGATCACCAAATAAGATAAATGCACGAATCGGAGTTAATATGCATACTTGTGATTATGTAGTGTTGTATGATGTTGTATACTTTCTTTAATTCTTAGTTGTATACTTCATGAATGTACGGATGTGAATGAATGTATGTATGTTGTATTGTACCGTGACCGTTATTCATTGTGTTTGGACTTCTAACTTGTTCCTAACAAACTAACCATCCTAACTTAAAATGGTAATTAAATTGGAATGAGTAGAAGTCCGATATAGTTTCGGCCACGCGTGAGGATGCGGAGTCACGAGAGGTTGGCTCCAATTCCTGACTCTTAAATGGTCCGCGGCCCAAATCCCTTAAGTGGGTAGCATCCCGGATTAGTGAGTCAAGTAAATCCCGGATGTGGGACGGAGTAGTCCCCAAGGCCGGAGGTCCCGACGACTTGACTTGAGTATAAGTAAGTAAGTAAGAATGAGTAAGTAAAGTAAAAAGGAAGTAAGTAATTGTATGCAAGTAGAAGTAAGTAATGAGTAAAAGAGTAAAGCATTCCGATTAACCCGGATGCATAATTTGGCTAACCTTTTGAAGGTAAGTAAGATGTGTACTTGTAATGTTGCCTTGGATTGTGTAACGTATTGTATGAGCATGTATGATGTATGAAAAGCATGTATGTATGAATAATGAATGGCATGTTTAGTGGACGTCAAATAGTCGGCGTGCCCTAGCTAGCACGCGGTATATGCGGAGTTTATGCGCAGCAATTTGCTGAGCCCCTTGGGGCACCATTTTTACTACACGCAGGTACTCGAGATGATGAAGAGGTGAAGTCTCCATTCTATTTCTTTATCTCTTTTTGGAATGTAAACATTGAATTTACGATGGGTGTACTAAGTAGTACATGGCTGTGTAGTTTTTGAATAGTCGGTGTACCATGGGGTACACCTTTTTGGATAATGGAAGTATTGGATTGGGGTATAGATGAGTAGTTTTAGAAACTCATTTTTGGTAAGTTGGAAAGGTTGTAATCTAATATACTTAAATACTCGGTGATCCAGGATGTAAGTATTTGGCATGTGTTATTCTGGTAAGTAACTTAGTAGCTCGGTACGTTATGTTCATTAGACCGTGACTGTAAGTATTAGTAGCCTAGCTAGCCGTATGGGCGGTTAGCGGCATTGTTTCACCCGCCGTAGTAAGTATGTAGTAATTCCGCTGCGAACTCGTAGGATTAACAGGACGATTAGACGGTAAGCATAGGATTAGCGGTTGGGGTGTTACAAAACTGAAGCGTTTAGCTTCACTACGGTATACTATAGAGTATGCTCTGGTCAAAGGGTCTTAACCATACCAACAGTTTAGTCTTTGCACCAAGAGTTCCTAATAGTTTATTTTTAACTCATATTTAATTTGATTCTAGCCTAATCGGCTTCAAGACATTAATAGCCATTGTATTATGCTCACTAGGTACATTAATCTCCTAGCTAGGGCCCACTAGCTTCTGCTGCGTGACCCTGATAATCTTAGTACTTTACTGCTCCTAGGTTATTTCAAATATGTTACTCATCGCCCCTTTTATCCCTTCGTTATGGGAATAGGGTGTACTAACAGTGTGGTATTCTCTTACCGCGTTCGAACTCAATGAGTTTAAGATTTTAACCAGCTCTCTGGTAATCTACTGCACATGCTATTCGTGCTTCCAGGGTTATTCACTAAGTTCCTTCGACTTATTGTCAGGCGAGGTTAAGTCACTACTTAGTTGTAGTGCTTCCTCTGGTGTCACTAGCTTCTGAATTCTACCAGTTTCCCTGGTTCAGTACAAGTGTTTTTTTTACTTGTATGACCTTGCATTTCCATGCGTCGGTCCTAGTGACTTTCCTGTATCTCCTTTCCCCTTTTATTCAATTGGAATTCACATCTGTGACTGTTAGTGTGTGTTACACTCTTCGTGCTTCTTTGGCCTTAGGCCGGACGGTTTGTTGCTAAGCTTGCTTAACTGGCTTATGCAGTGTTTGTGGTGAAAGGAAGGATTTACTACGGTTTACATTCTCTATATCCCTAACCATCTCATTAGATCATTAGCTGAACAAGTGCAATGCCAAAACACTCAGTCATACAGAGTGCAGAGGCGTAAACGCTTGGCAGTAAGTCACTTATGTGATAGGAAAGAATATTTTGTCTGTCATTCATACTTATACTCCGTGTCATTACTGTTACTTCCTCATAGCGGTCGCTTGTTGCGCACCGTGTTCTTACTACTGTACAACATTGTCTTTACTGTTTCTGTTACTGTGGTAGTTCGTCTTCACTCATTGCCATTGTCGTTGGCACCATTTCCTTATGGTGTAAATACACTAGGAGGTTCCTAGTGTTCGTGTGTATGACGGTTGTCGTAGCATACTGCAATCTTATTATCTTCCCAATGTGGAGATGTCTTATTCCACTTAGGTTTTATGTGTAGGTTAACTTACCTCACATTCTATCATCATTTGTGATACGGCTTCCAAGTATCTTGGTTGACCAAGGGTGAGATAACTCATAGGGTTATAAGCTCTCTTGAGCGTTAGTCATTCGTGATGTTCCATGCGTACTCACATTGATTGTTTTAATAATTATTGCTTTTCAGTGCTGAGCATTGGTTTAGGCTCTGGCTGTGTAGTTTTGTTTGTATGTATATTACCAGGACATCCCACGAAACTTCAAGGGTTTTCTGGTCCCGTTCTCCAATTGAAGGGTTTTATCACTGACAAGTGAAGGTTCTTGTTGAGGGGTTTGTCTCCACTCATAGATCTAATGACAAGGTTTGCTATGTTTGTGTTTACACAATGGTCCACTATATGTTTGGGTGCATATGGAGTATGCTTACTCCTTTAAGTCGTAATGGTTTGGAAATCTCATTTCCTTACTCCATCACTCTTTGGCAATATCTATTGCGTGGTTTTATTGTTATAGTAGGTGGAAGCCTTTTCTAAGGTTTCACATCATCACTGCATTGGTGGTCTTCGGTTAACGAGGGGTGCCTTCCCTTGGGTTTCTCGTGGTGTCCAAGTGTGGACTAGGCCAATGTTGGCATTATCATGATTCTCATGCCTCTGTGCTACCATTGCTACAGAAGGCATGGCGGTAATTAAGAACTCCGTCAACTGTATACTAGGCTGATGCTCTAGTGACAGTGACATTGAGTTGGCCATTATCCAAGCCACTCAGGATGCTGGGTTTGAATTTATGGTCCAGTTGTTGATTTCTTGTCATATGAGGCGATCCCTCTTGCAAGTCTTGTTACCAATGGTGTGGTTTTGCAACCGTTTTAGTTCATATAATGTATTTAGTTTACGACTTCTGAGCGTATTGCTGCAAGCTATGCCCCTTGCAAGCTGCTTATACATGTTTCCACTCCATGTATACGTCGTAGGTTGGAGATATTATTGGGCTCCATGGTAAGTCGTGACATCACGCTTCCGTTCATAGGAGGCCTTTAGGCAATCCGGTGTTAATAGGTGCCTCTCAGTATTTTAGGGCATTTCCTGTTAAGTGAAATCCCTTCGGTGTCCTAACCGAGTGTCCGTTTTAGCTCCCGTGCTCATATCATTACGCTTGTTCAACTGTTGTTAACGCAGTCACCCTTCAAGGATCGCTCCTGGGTGTTGGTAGCTGTGCCGTTACATCCGGCTAATGTTTATAACGTGTGTTGTCCTCTATACCGTCTTATGGTATTGTACTTGAGTCGTCCCTTTTGGATTATGACGTCTCCCGTTCTTGGGGTAGACTGTTTACGCTTGCTAGGTTTATATTCCTCTCCAATGATGGGTTGTGCTCCGTAGTAATCTTGTGATTGCTCTTGGGAATTCCGCCCCGTTTGTTGAGTATTGTTAGGTTCACGTTAGGCATTCGCCTTCATGTGTGTTTAGGCTGGGCATTCCATCCAGCTGTCAGGTAATTGCTTGGATTATTTGAAACATATCCAATGTCTATACTTATTAGTCTGTGCTCTTTGCACTTCCTAGTTCTTATTCCTCATCTTCAGATGGATTCTCTGAGTCCCTTGATACTTGATCGTCTGAGGTGTCCAGCTGTTCTGGTTTGAACTCACTCACGGTCCGTAGAACGGAGTTGACTACTTCCCGTGAGTCGCACACTACATGTATACAACGTGGGGTACCATATTGATACGTTACCACTTACCCAACTATATATCGGGCCCGCAAGCTCCTTCGGAGTGCGGTTGTCCCACATCCCGTAACGGGTACTCGTGTGTTCGTCACACGCCTAGGTGAAGTATTCTGTTGCCAACTCCTCTTGTATCATCCTATGATACTCACCATAAGTTGTTGGTTTGGTTGGTTTTAAAATCCAAGGTTTTTAAAAGAGGGTTGTGGTTTTGAAAAGAAAATTTTGGGTTTTAAAACAATGGTTCGGTGTTAAAAGAAATCTCTTATGGCATAGCCACGTTTGAGTCTTGACCAGTCTAGCCTCTCGCTGACTGGTATGTTCTAAATACAGTGGTCGGGCCGTTAGGCCTTTCCAAGGTTCCATACGTCTGGTTGTTAGGATGTGTGATCCATGTGATTGTCTCGTTACAGTCACCGACATTACTATGCACTTGTGACGTGTTAGTGTTCCTTTACATATCTCGGTCTTTACTGCACTTGCCTTGGCAAGTGCGTGGTATCGGTGGTTTTTGGATAATCCTATGCCAATCTCAGTATGGTTTCCATTTGTGTTGTTAGTCTCGTTGACGTTTCCCTCGATCTTATTGATCTATAATTGGTATGCTCGCTCCTTTAGGTAGCTTCTTGGTGGTCTAGACATGGCTGTCGTAGATCTGAGTACTCCTCCACTCCTTGGAGGTTCCCGTTCTATTTGGTTTAGTGTCGTTCCTTGTGGCTCGTCCCCACACATCGGTGGTGGTTACTGAGCCTTCCTTGTTTAGGCACTACTCTTGTAGTCCTATTGGATTATATTTCATGGTTGTTCTTGTAGTTGTCTGAGCTATGTTGGCCAGGTATTGCAACCTTAATGGCGTCGTAGTTTTGGAGTTAACCGCTCCGACTATGTCCTTAGTCAGCTAGTATACCGTTGGTGGTATTATTCAAGTGTTACCATCCCATAGACTTGTGTCTCGGGTTCCGTTACTGCTCCTTTTTTCATTCCGTTGCACGGTTAGTGCTTCTTTCCCGCTGTTGGTTGACTAGCTAGGTCTCGCGACTGCTAAGCACGTCGCCCCATGCTGTTGTACGTTGCGGCCTCCTCGTGGTTGGAGTGCCCTTCCTACCGCTATTAAGTGCGGGTGTTGTGGTTCAACCGGGATCCATCTCCGGGGCTTCAAATTCTTGGAATCTACCATATGTCGATTCTTGTTTACCGTGCAATTGTTTCACAACTGCCAGATCGGGTTTTTCCCGAGTATGAGAAGGCTTGTCTTCTCTCTGGCGTCCTTTCCCAAGTTATACAGTGGGGTTTGCGGCGGGCAGGACTGGTATTGTGGGTATCCGGTACTCACCGGTAGTTCCTAACTAGCATATCTCTAATGCTAACACTCAGCCCTTAGCCCTAAGCTTCTAATTCCTAACTCGGTATTCCTAAGCTCGGTATTCCTAAGCTCGGTATTTCCAGTCATCAGAGCGATACTTCGCTCTGATACCACTTTTTGTGACACCCCTACCATTAATACCATGCTTACCGTCCAACCTCCTTACGTATCAGATACACGCAGCGGATATATATTTACATACAATGGGTGATACAATGCCGTTAGTCACCCACGTGACTAACAAGGCTACTGATTCTACATACAGCATCGGTCTGATGGACCGGAATCCCGAGTACTACAAATCTACAATGCATTCTCCATTTACCAGATGCTACCACAATCTCCGTTCGATACAGTACTCCAAGTACAATACAGTATAATCTACATACCGAGTTTACTAGGATCCTTATACAATGTACTATCTCTTCAAAGTTCATACATACTCACTAAGAGGCTACTTACTACCCGTTCCTCACACGCTACTTACTTCCAAATACCAGGGTGTGCTTCCGGTCCCTTCCTTGACCGTATTCGTTTCGGGTACCTGCACACTAAAAAATGTCCCCCGAAGGGGTCAGCTTTCGCCGAGCATGATAACCGCATACCCCGCGTACTAGTGAGGGTACGCCGATCACTTGGTCGAATACATGCGGTTCATTTTCATACAAGCATACATGCATCATGCTCTTATACACAATACAACAGTACTTACGCAAGGCATACATACATACACTTCAGTCCATACAAGGAATACAATATAAACCAACCAATACATACTTACCTCTTCCGAAATACACATACTCATTACATACACATAATACAATTCTTGTTAGCTTCATTGGTCCACCCGGGTTAATCGGGTGGAGATTACTCTTTTACTCGTTACTTCATGCACATACATACTCATACTCATACTTACTTACGGATCCATACTTACTTACTCTTACTCTTACTCAAGTTAAGTCGTCGGGACCTCCGGCCCTGGGGACTACACCGTCCCACCTCCGGGATTTACTTGACTCACCAATCCGGGATGCTACCCATTTAAGGGATTTGGGCCGCGGACCAGTTTAAGAGTCAGGAATTGCAGCCAACCTCTTGTGACTCCGCATCCTCACGCGTGGCCGAAGCTATATCGGACTTGTACTCATTCCAATTTACTCACTTAAGTTAGGAGTTAGATAGTTAGGAATTAGCACAAGTCAACATCCGAGCCACAATAGTACAATACACGTATACACATACATATCCATACAAATACAATACAATATACAATACACTACAAGGTACAATTACACATCAGCATCATTCATATATTTCATGAATTATACGAACTATTGTTCAAGACAAATATCGAGAACAATGTAAACAAGCACAAGTAAGTGCAATATAATCCGATTCATGCATTTATCTTATTAGGTGGTCAAATAAGCACACAAATCGGGGTAACCAGATTAGGATACAGGGCATGAAGAAATCATACCTTTCACCGTTGTACTTGTATCCCAACGTTCCTCCGGTGTTCACAAATCAAATCCTATGATTTACATACAATCGAATAATTAATCTAACTGTCATTAATTTAATTCGATTATCCTTACGTTTCCTAACTCATACTTACTAAGTCTTTACATTCCTATACTCACGTTTTACTTACTTACTCTTCATTGTTTAACAATGGTATACTTACATATATATGCTCATATGTATAGGTGGGTATACATATACATATATATATATACTAATCATAATCTTTTAGTTTTTTTTTTTTGTAAGTTTTGACCCGACCGACCCACCCTGGGTCGGACCCATGGGTCGGTCGGCTGCAGAGACTCCAATTACAGAAAATTCCAACCCGACCGACCCAGCCAGGGTCGGTCCTTGGGTCGGTCCGTTACAGAAGCAATTCCCGTCAAAAATTCCTACTCGACCGACCCAGTCAGGGTCGGTCCCCTGGGTCGGTCGGATGCAGAAGCTTCCGAGATTGCAATTTTTCGGGTCGACCGACCCTGCTAGGGTCGGTCCTAGGGTCGGTCCAGCCCAGTACTTATTTTAATTGCTCATTTTGAACTTCAAACTCTACTCAATCCACGCCCAATCTTTTCCTACTCATTTCCACATGTTTCCTACATGTTTAAGCACTAATTAAATCCTCTAATTCACCTTAGTCCATCCATCAAATTCATTACTAAATCCATCAACCAATTTACACAATTTCATCACTTCCTCTCAACACCTATAACAGTTTTTCATTCTCTAATGCTACAGATTTTACTACAACTCCTACCATCCAATACTTCCTCCACCAATGTCACTCCTAGCATCCCAAACACCTCCTCTTACCATGCCAATTCATTCCCAAGCAATTGTACCATCTATACCCAAGTCCAACATTCTTTTTACCAATTCTTGTACACTAATCTTTCCTAGCTCTTCTAACAATTTGATACCTCTTTGCCACAGATTTTGGTTCCTACTTCCTCCATACATAATTTCCTCTCCTAATGCCATCTCCAAGGCCTACAATGCATTATCTCACCTCTT
Source organism: Limonium bicolor (assembly GCA_023374045.1). Lineage (NCBI taxonomy): Eukaryota > Viridiplantae > Streptophyta > Magnoliopsida > Caryophyllales > Plumbaginaceae > Limonium > Limonium bicolor. The sequence continues at coordinate 292,553,732 of CM041780.1, read as the reverse complement.
CAAGTCCAACACTCATTCCCTAGGTCAAGTACATAAGTTCTCCTAGTTCCTCCAATACCATTCAACACTCTTGTTGCAGATTTTACATTCTTTCATTCTCATACTATAATCACTACTCCATGGTCATTAAACATCTCTACTATCCTCAATACATACCTTGGTTCTCCCATTCACCAAGTCATCCATAAATGCACATATTCCTACCAAAATTTTGCCATAGTTCATCTACTTTTCTTACATAGCCACACATACACATTCTCACCAAAATCATTCCTATTCTAGCCACACCCATACAAGGGTCCTACCAGCACACATACAAAATTTTAGCACATCAATACTTCCTCAATTACAATGCCAATGCATCATTACTTCCTCAATCCACATTACTAATGCACTTACTCAATACACTTGGCTCCAAGGCCTACAATCCACATACTAGTTCACAAATACTCAAACTTCCCCAATTACATTATTAATACATTATTTGGGTTCTTTAGATTGGTTTACCCATTCCCATTACTCTAATGCACTAAAAATTAACATTAGTAAAGAGTCCTTACCTTGAGCTTATAATTCCTTCATTCTTTCTCCCAATTCTCCTCTTCTTTCTTTCTTGTCCAAATCGGCCATGTGGGGAATGGAGTTGCCAAACTCCATTCCCATCATCCAATGAACACAAAACAACTACAATTAATATACTAATCCTTAAATTAGTGCTAATTCATTTAAAGTGTTAAAACACAATTTCTAGGGTTTACCTTTTGAAGCTTTTAAGAGGGGTTTTAGCCCTTGGTTCAAGAAGGTGAATCCACCACCATTGCAAGGTTGATATTATGCTCAAAAGAGAGAGAGAAAAACAAGGTATTACATATGGGTAAAAATCGGTTATGAGAGGAGATGGTGGAAACATGAGTTTTTCATGTAGATTTTTACCTTGTTGGAAAGAGGAGACTCCAAGCTCCACAATGGTGTGCTTTTCTCTTCAAATGGGGAAAACCCATGAAGATGAAACTCATCCTTTTCGAATTTTGAAAAGAGGGAAATGTAGAGGAGGATGAGGGGATTACAAATATGTACTTATTTTTGTGATTGAAGCTCAAATGGAGATGGAGCAAGGAGAAGAAGATGAAGCTTCCATGGTTGTAGAGGGGGAGCTCAAATCGCAGCCAGAGGAAGGAGAAAGGGAGGGAGTACGGTGGGGAAGAAGGAAATGGGAGAGAGAGAAGAAAAGTGAGAGGTGAGAGAGTATGTAAGGTACTTTTACCTTTTTCACTTTATTTGCTTTTTGCTCTCTTACTTAATTAGCTAGTTACATGTGTGTGTGAGGGGGTTATCTAACTTATTAAAAATCGGTCCCACTCAGTATTACTAGTTGGAGCGTTTTTCGTCTTTTACAGAAAATGCTCGTTATTTTACCCGGTTTCGGTACTGTTCACTAACCGGGCCCGTTTTCCGGAATTTTCTTGTTTAATTATTTTTATTGGTTATTAAACTTCCATAAATGCCTAATAATTATTATTTAATGATTTATAATTTTTACGGGTCTGTTTGACCACTTAAAGTCACGTTTTCGGGTTTTCTCGAAAAACGCGCTCTAAAGCTCTATTAGTGTTTTAATTCATTATTTGGGTCCGTTTTCTTCGGGAGTTGTTCCCATATATTATTTAGGTCTTATTAAACCTTTGGAATCCATATAATACGCTAACCGAGGTCTCATACCTCCTATGGTTATTTAACGCTTATTTAGCGTTTTTCGCCTTTTAAGCGTTTCTTTATTTCTTTTGGATTTATTTTCCTTACAAATATTAATTAGGCATTGTTAGGCCCTTAATACATATTAGAATTATGTTAATCCCTGTATTTAAGTTCGGGGTATTTCACTGAGCTAGAGTTCATGGCAATTGATCGAAACGATCGATTGCCCCCAGTATTTTCTTTGATTAAGCGTGCGAACGAGTCTCGTCCTCACAGGGTCAAGGCTTATGTTTTGATGTGGTGCTTCCTAACCTACACTCAGCACGTTTGATGTTTGTACTTGTTTCTTGCTTACGGTCACAACTTCTAGACCATTGAATTTGACATTTGATGGATTTACGCATTCGATCTGTTATTTTCACGTGATTAGACACACAACTATCAAGTCAGAAGTCTTTAAAGCTTATAACGTGGCCATGGGGTGTGATGAAAGACGACGGGATCATAGAGGGATATTTGAGGTATGTGGAGCTTAAATAGGTGACCAAAGCTGCAACTTGTGTCTTCTCTCAGATTCATCTTCCTTGTCTTGAAGTCTTATAGCTGCTTCGTGTTGACGTTGTCTTCGAGCTTCCGGACTCGGACGTTTGAAGTTGTCCTTTACACCATTTTTCTTTTTGTCATTCGGATTTCTTCGAGGCACTTTGGGTTTGCCTTGTTGTTTTATCCTTTCTTGACTTTGCCTTTGGGGTTCTTGTGTTTCTTGGTTTTGAGTTTTGAGAGTTGTTTTGATGTGAGCTCTCCGGATCCTGTGTCACTTTGGGACCATTTGCGGATCGCTTCGTCATGCTGATAGCGGCATCACTTCTTTGGACTGATTATCTGAGAGCCGGACTCCTCGCTCCCTTTGGTCACCGGGTTGGACATTCGTCATTGGCTGGGTTATTTTGTGGAGTTCATAATATCAAAAAGGGATATATGAAAGGCTCAGCGGGGGTGCCTAGGGTTTAATGTCAGGTTTCACAAGCTTTTGGCTATGTGGTGTTTTACCTAGGTGCTTCGTCATTCCTAATAGTTGTGTATCCGCTCTTTGTTACTTTTCGTAGGTCTAAGAGTAAATTTACAAATCATCTCCTTTAGTCGGAGTTACGCCGTTTACCTTACCATTGAATGTGGTCTCACTGGAGTCGTGTAAAAATGACACGCTCGTTCACTCATGGTTTTTCCGCTCAAGACACTCTCACAAATTTCACTTAGAGACTAGTTCACACGCTTAAACGAAAGATTAAAGATGACGATCCTGAACTCAGATTGCCCCCAGTATTGACCTGGGGTTTATGACAACACTTAAACAGATATGGATTTTGGAATGCTTTGTGGATATTATGGGATAGTCTATGGTGTGAGGACGGGCATGTTCACCTTTTAGAAACAAAAGACAAGTTGTTTTATTCAATTGCCAGAAAATGACTGTTTCATGAACATTAGTTTTGAAAGATGATATGGTTAAAGGTGCAAAATGAACAAACATTTTTTATTTTCTTGAGATTGTAAATTGAAAAGACAAGAGACTGAAATTCAAACTTCTAAACCTCATTAAAATGGAAATATCATAAACTCCTTACAAAATTGAAAAGAAAAATTAAGAAAGCGACATGCAACTAGACTCTAGCCTACTCGACAAACTGGATCCCTTGTTTGATGAGATCTTTAATCTTATGCTTCAGCGTCCTACAATCGTCAGTATTGTGCCCTGGTAGTTGATGGAACTGGCAAAACTGATTGAGGTACTCCCCGGACTGGCTAACCCCGGGACAAGGCGTGAGACGCTGTAGTAGGTCCAACTCCTGTAGCTTCATGAGTGCTTGACTAAGGGGTCGGCCGATGTCGGTAAACTGTCTCGGTGCGGGGAACCATCTTGGTCGAGATGTGCCCTTGGTGCTCTGCTTTGAAACACTGAGCTGGCGCACACTGTTCTCCTATCGTGAAGCTAAGACTATTTTGGCTGACCCTGGCTTAAAGGTCTCGACACCCATACCCTGAGCTTTGGGTTCTCTTAGCTTCAGCTCACCTTTGTGAATCTTTTCTTCCATGACTCTTACCTGCCCCATCAGCATGTCAAAATTAGGAAAATATGTGCAACTCAGCTCGTTGTTGTATTGCTTCTGCATATTGTCCACAATCATTCGAATCTGTTCTTGCTCATCCATTTTCGTAGGCATAGCGGTGACCTTCATTCTCCACCGTCTGATGAAGTCGGACATTGATTCAATGTTTCCCTGCCGGGTGCTAGCAAGGTCGGACCTGGTGACTTCAAGATTCTTAGCATACTCGAAATGGTGCAGAAAAGCCTCACAAACCTCTTCGTAGGTTTTGGTGTTCATCCTCTGAGTCAAGTACCAACGTTGAGTTATTTCATCGAGATAACGGGCGAAAACCTTGGCCTTCTGCATGTCATTCAACATGAGGATGGACATTTCCCTATCGAACATCGCTAGATGGACCTGCGGGTCTGAGGAACCCTTGTATAGAGCAAGTGTGGGTAACTTCAACTTTGGAGGGAGTTCAACCTCAGGGTATGACGCCATAGATGAGTAATCAAAACCAACCGGTTTGCTGGCCTTTTCCATGCCCTCGATCCTTTTCAGAGCCTTCTTGAGTTCTGCAGTTAGTTAGTGGTATGGGGTGGCTTCCCTTACAAATCTGTGCGTATCCTGGGCCCCAACGGAGTAAATTTTGATGTAGTCGTGCTCGTTCTCGGAGTCGGCAATCTTTACCAGCATGTTTTCCTATTGACCAACCTCAAGGGAATTGATTTTGCTTTTCAGCTCTTCGATGATGGTGACATACTTAGCCTCCATGTCATGAGTGGCGGACCTATGCTTCTGTTCCATGGCATCAAAGGCGGCCAAGTACTTTTTCTTGAAGGCTGCAAACTGGGCCTCCATGCTGATTGGGTTTCCTCCCTCTGCCATACTTAGCATTTGGGTCTACTTGCTTCAAAGGGAAGTGGGCTGAATGATATTAGGGTGAGAATGACGTTTCACAAAGTAAATTGAAAACCGGAATACATTTTGTAATACCCCAACTGCTAAACTTGTCATTACCTCTTAAACCGTCACAATTTACCATTAAACTCGCAGCGGGACTCTATTACAACAGAAGGTGATACAACGCCGTTAGCCACCCATATGGCTAACCAGGCCTATTTCACATACAGTAACGGTCTGATGGACTGGAACAACCGAGTACACAATACAAATACAATACTCAATTCATTTCTTTACTATACTGAGTCTACAATATAATGATGCCTATACTTATTCAGTCTTACAACTCTTTCGATACATAAGTAATCAAATCTATCTACCCATGCTAACCACCGTCCCCGTCCTACACTCGAACGGTCTCGTCTCTGGTGTACCTGCGAATAAAAACGATGCCCCTAGGGGCTCAGCTTAAAGCTGCATATGAAATTCGCATATACCGCGTGGTAACCGCGGTACGCCGACTACTTTTGTCGAGTGCATGAGATTCATTTTAATTCAATCAACATGCAACATAGCAATACATTACATACGTACACTACACAAGGATTCACATTCAACCATGGAGTTCAATCCTTAACTAACATAACAAGGTTGTTAGTTGTGTTAATTTACTCTTAGGCCGTGAGGGTTATACCTCACTATGCCTCGGTTCTTATTCAATAACTCACCCGTACACTCAGGTTACTTAATCTTATTCTCACCCATTCTCTCGGGTTATATATTCTTGTTCTCACCCGTTCTCTCGGGTTAATCATTCTTATACTTATTTCACCCACACACTTGGGTTACTTATACTCATCTCACCCACACTCTTGGGTTACTAATACTCAAGCTCACATAGTTCTCGAGACACTACAGGTCTCCTACGCTCTTCTCGCTTGTTTCTCTTAATACATACTTAAGCCAAAACTCATGGCTTCCGAGCTTAGTTTTACTAGCTCCCGGAACTCACTCTTAGTTCCTACTACTTTCGCATAGGTCCGACTACTATCGGACTTCTGACTTTCCCATACACTTCTTTCTCGGAGTTATAATATATATCAAGGGCTACCCATACATTTCAAATACTTACACTTACGGTTATTTTCCTATACGGGTAAAATCCTCATGTAGGAGGTCGACCATGTCTCAAGGGAGTTACATAGTCCATTAGGTCTCTTTTACCTTTCTTACAAGTTCACATCTTGCACTATCTGCTAACCTCTAGATGGAGGTTCATTTATCTCTCCACTCTTGTTTATTTCGTGGATTGGTACATTGTGGTTTTCTAACCGTTATCGGGTATTACTTAACCCGTACATCTCCTCACATTCTAGGGAGTTCATACGTTTGCGTTATCGTTATACTTTATTCGATAGCTTGTGTGTGTTTGCATATTACCACTGTTTGTGAGACTACCCGATCTACGGGTTCCTAGTCAATTAATACTCATTATGAGTCAGTCTATGCACTATGTTAGACCACACCGGCATACAAGTATGTTAGCTCATTCAACATACAACAAGGCATACATAATCAAACAAGGGATTATTTTCATGCTTTAATCTTGATTAAGACGGCACACAAACACACAAATCAGAGTAACTCGGTTAGCATACGGGGCATGAGAAAATCATACCTTTCACCGGGGTTAGCTTTACCGTGTGACCTCCCGTTCCTTGGTTCACACTCGTTCACTGATAACATTCAAATGTTTCTATTAACATTAAGGCGTTACGGTATGTAAAACTAATACTCCCGTACTTAACCCCGTTATCCCGTTTAATTTTGTTTTACTCATGTGTTCTTAAACCCACATCTTTCTCATTTACTCCTAGCACTTGTTTACACTTCTTAGGACCTTTACATATCCCCAAACAAGGCCTAAACATCATCTAAAACCATTACCATTCACTTCCCCATCATTAGGGCACTTAAAAACACTTTCTGGTACATTTTTACACTGGTCCGGGTTTGTGTCCGGGGTTACAAACCCGGACCAGACACGGTTTAAAGTTTCTGGACAATTTTACATGTGGTCCGGGTTTGTGTCCTGGGATATAAACCCAGACCAACCTCTGAATTCACTCTCGGGTGCATTTTTCATGTGGTCCGGGTTTGTGTACCGATTTGCAAACCCGGACCACCCCTGGAACTGTCAAAATTTACAATTTTTGATCAGTTTTCAACCCCTAATTCACCTCTAATCATTCCCTAATCATTCCACATGTTTCATACATGTTTAAACTCCATAAAACATGCTCTAAACCTCTTCAAAACTTAGGTTTTATGCCTTACTCAAATTCTTGCTCACATTCTCAATTTTTCCCATTCTGTGTTACACTTATGCACAACAAGCATTTGTAGCTCCTCCGATGTGACAGGTTTGAGCTCCCTTCCTTGCCATTCAAGTAATTTCATTTCCAGCACTTCAAGCTTGCATTATTTCCATTTCTAGCTCTACCCCAAAACCACTCTCTTCCTCATCAAATCTCCAAGTGTTTAACTCCCCAATTTCACCTCAAATGTACCTAGTTACTCCTAGGTGTCTCTCTCACAATTACCAACACATTAATTCCCACCTTGTTATCACCTATGTAACAGTTTAATCCCAAGGCTTATTATCCACACTTAATCCACTTTAAAACAATCTCATTACTTGCTCCACCTTGTAGTTTCATGACTACACTAACACATTGACATTCAATCCACATTGAAAACCCATTTCCCCAAGACAACAATTCAACTCAAGGTAAGCTCAATTACCTTGCTAGTTTCGGTTTCTCTTCCTTTCTTCCTTCCTTCTCTTCCTCTCTCTTCTTTCTCTTTCCCTCTTGATTCTTGTTTCTCAACCAGCCAACAACTCAAGCTAGCCAATCCAAGAACCACACACTATTTCAAATACTATCCATAATATCAAAACCCTGGAATTTAAAGGAGGGTTCTTAAGGTTTTTAAGAAGGCATTACCTTGCACTTATAAATGGAGTTCTTGGATAACAAAGCTAGCAAAATTCCCACCTCCAATATGGCTTAAAACCAGCTGGAAAAATCAAAGCAAGGAGGCTCAAAATTTTTTGGGCTTCAATAATCAAAGGAGAGCTAGGAAATGAAGAGCTTTGGAACTCTTTCTTACCTCAAACAACCAACGGGTTGTTTTAGCTCAAAATGAGCAGCTTATAACTTCAATCGGAGCTACTTCCATGGAGGTCAAGTGCAAGCTTTTGAAATTTTGAAAGATGGAGGGTGATCCCCATGGAGAGAGGAGTCTCATGGTGTGATTATTTTGTGATTTGAAGTTGTTTTAGAACTTGTAGAGGAAGAAGAAGGAGAGAGCTACTTGGGGAAGAGCAAATCGCCATCGTAACAGAGAATGAAGAAGGGGGCTCTGGTGGGAAGAAATAAAACGTGAGTGTGGAGTAGAATAGAGGAGAGAGAGAACCAAAAGTAACTTTTCTACTTTTCTTTTCTTTTCTTCCTTTTCCTTTCTTTCTTTAATAGCTAATAAGCAAAAAGGAGAAGGCTTCCTTGCTTATTAAAACCGGCCCCATTATATACATATGTGCTGGAGCGTTTTTCGTCTTTTACAGAAAACGCTCGTTATTTTACCCGGTTCGGCACTATTCACTAACCGGGCCCGTTTTTCTGATTTTTCTCATTTCTTATTTTTAATGGTTTTTAAGCTCCCATTAATACTTAATTATAGTTATATAATCAAACATAATTTTACGGGTCTATTTGACCACCTAAAGTCACGTTTTCGGGTTTTCTCGAAAAACGTGCTTTAAAACTCCATTAGCGTTTTAATCCATTATTTGGATCCGTTTTCTTCGGGAATCATTCCCGTATACTAATTGGGCCTAACTAAGCCTTAGGAATCCGTCTCGGACCCTAACGAGATCATATATCTCTTACACTCGTTTAATGCGTGTTTTAGCGTTTTTCGTGTTTCACGCATTTTCTCTTTTTTTTGCTTTTATTCTCTTTACCAATACTCTTTAGGCACCATTAGTCCCTTAATAATCATATTAGAGTAATTTAATCACCATTTTTAGATCCGGGGTATTAAAGATTTGGTCTGAAAGTAAGTAGGCCAGGATACCTAGAAATTGGGGTGTTTAGGCCAGAGTTTTTTTTTTAACTGTGAATTGGAATTTGAACTGAAATCTAAATGAATGGCTTTGATTGTGCCCGAGAGGTAACACCTGGATCTAAGGTTTTGGGCTAGAGCCCGGATAAGAAGTCTACCTAGACTAGAGTGAGCCCTTGGGCCGGAATGTGTTTGGGCCCGAAGTAAAGCACATGGGCTGGAATGGTCCCTAAATCACAAATGGGCCTAACTTTCTTTGGGTCAGAGAAGATGGTTGCTAAGCCGAAAAGGATTTTATTTCAGGACTTGTGAGTTATTCCAAGTTCAGGTGGATTTCTTTTTATGGGCCTAAAACTAATTGGATAATTCAAATTGGGCCGGAAGAGAAATCACCTAAGTCTAGGCTTTTGGGCCGAAGTCCGAACGACTCACATATTAAACCAAACAGGGCCTCTGGGCCGCAAACAAATAGAGCTTCCAATTCGGGTTGGGCTAGGCTGATGTAGAAGAAGTTCCTATCAATCTCTAGGCTGGGTAGTGGGCCGATCACACAAGCAAACAAAGCCCACACAAATTCAACATGTCCTCACTAGACGTCTAAATCAAACTGGGTATGGATCGATCTGGAGAGGTGCTTGGGGCATGGGCCCAGGTCACCACAAAGGAATAGGGCTTGCACGCTATTCTCTTTGGGCTTCCCCACTTTTTTCACATCACCTAAAGGTGTGCGTCTACGGTCGGGTCTTTGACTGACCAAACAATGGGCTAGGTAAGGACACTGCCAGGAAAACGCTTGGGGCTAAAGCCCAGGTATTAAGGGGATGTGGTTAGACGACATCCTCCTCTTTTCCCCCGCTTATTCACATCACCTAAAAGGTGTGAGTCACTGATAGGGGACCCTCAAACGGGTCCCGAGGTGAAATTGGTTTGCGTGGACCCTCGCTCTCATATGATGCAAAGGTGCAGAAAATTAAAGTGCGCACAAAAGTAAGCAAACAAAGTAATAAAGCCATAAATAAACAATTTTTGAGTTAAGCCCTCTTTCTTAAAATTAAACAAGTTAATATTAAGAAGTTGTCCCCAGTAGAGTCGCCAATTTGTGAGCCTCGATTTTTAAACCCTACCCTATGTTGATTAAGTTGATTAGGATCTAATCGGGTTTTAGGTCCACTTATAACATAAGATTAATAACTATGTCATATAACAATAATTATTAAAACCAAAGCTAGCTCACTGGAACCTATTATGAGTCGCCACCTAATTTTAACCTAGATCAAATTAGGAAAGGAGAGTTCGGGTTCGGGGGCTTGGTATACGACTTATTTAGGGTTCAATTACTTTCATTACCCCTAGAAGTCGTTTTTCCTCTACTTAGTTTAATTATGGCTTATTACGAGTCATTTTTAACCTAAGTGCGCGCTTCTGATTTTTTTGTACTTTTAACATTTTTTGACAGAAAATTAAAGTAGAAATTAAAATACCTAAACTAGGGTTTCAGAGGCAGAATTAGGTCAAATTTTGTTTCCGTCCGTGACTACGGACCTAATGTCCGTACCCACGGACCCTAGTTAATCTATGTGGAAATAAAAGTCAAATTAAACAGAAAACGAAGATTTGAAAAGTCCGGGGCCACGGACAGGGTATCCGTAGGCCCGGACATAGTTTAGCAAAACCTAATTTTTTAAAATTTTAAAATCCCGCCGCCGTCCGTGGGTGTCCGTGGTCCCGGACCGTAGGTCCGAGGTCCTGGACCACCCACGGGCAGGGGTTTTTTGGTGGTTCCCAACGGTGTTTTCGGCTAAAAAATTATGTACGTGTAGCCTGAAAGGTATACAATATGTTAGTAGTTGAAAGATTGCAGTTTGAAGTTGAATTATGCGCGAAACTTGACAAACAAGTAACAAGGCAGGAGCAAAAGCAATTAGCAATACAGAAGTCGAAAGGGGTTGGTTTGAGCCCAAAATTTAACAGAGAGTTAATAAGGTTGTGGGGAGTTAGAAAAGTAGAATTATAACTTGTTTTACCTTCGAATTCAAGATGATTCTTCACATTGGGATTCTTAGGAGGCTCCAATGATGCCGGTTCTGGATTGAGTTCGACCCGAGCCTCTGGATGTTGATTGTTGATGATGGCTTCACGTTTTGGAGGTGGTTTGGTTGATGTTTGATGATTGTTGATGCGTTGGGAGTTGAAAAGTGTGTTTAGGTGGTGATTTCGGGGGATTTTTGATGTGATTTTGGTGCTTGGATGTGTAAAAACGTGGGGGACTTGTGATGGCTAGGTTTTCTGGTTGCTTAGGGTTCTTGAGGTTCTCATTTGATCATGGGATAAGGTTCCTTATATAGGCTTTCTTAAAGATAGAAAAATCCGGTAAAAACCAAGATTTACCAACGTTTTAGCTCAAGGGCTTCCAAAAGGAATTTGATTATAAAATTTTACACATGGGTAAAGGATGATATTTCTGATTTTTCTAAAGTAGAATCGAATTTTTTGGATATTGGAATATTTTTAAATTCAATTTCTCGCCAGATTCAATCAGAAATTACTAGAAAATTATTGGAAATTCAAAAAATCAAAATTCTAACGCCATTATGCTTAAAATGTCATCCTCTATCATGGATTAAAATTTCAAAGCATTTTGAATTGATGTTACCCTTATTTGGTTGAGAGAGCAAGCCTATAGGGGGCTTAGGAGCCTTGAAAAATTACGAAAATACCCCCGGAGATGACTAAGTTGTCCCTAGTACTGTGAAATGTGCCGATCAAACTGGGAACCCTTGCTACTAGCCTATTAGTAGAGACTCTCTTCCGGGGGGGTTGAAATTTTGGGTATAACACTAGTTCATCTCCTCTTTGATTTAAGGTAACAAAATTCAAGAAAACTCATCTTCTCTCCTTTCCTTGACTTGGCCAATTTTGACTCCTCAAATTCCTTGTTTTCCTTCTTTGTATGAGCCTTGGTTCAAGCTTCAAAAACTTATTGAGAGCCCTCCTTTGATTAATGGTTGAAATCTCATTCTAGGGTTCCAAAGGTAATCCTCCATTTTTGTGATCTAAGCACCTTTCTCTTGCATTCAAGACTAATTCATGAGTCTAAGTGACATTACCTAGTTATCATTCCCCTATTTGGGTATTGATTTGTTGTGTGGCAAGTGCATCCCCTCCCTTGGCCAAATAGAATAGAAAGAGAAGAGAAAAGGAGAAGAGAAAGAGAAACTTGGAAGCTTAAGGTAAATAATCTACCTTAATGACTATCCTAATTGCTTTAGAATATTTGGGATGAGTAAATAAATGAATGAACCAAAAACTTGTGCTGGAAAGATATTGGTTGATGTGAGAGAGAATTGTGATTATATTTAATGCATTGGTAAATTGTTGTATGATTTAAGGGCCTAAGAGCCAAGCATTTAAGATTAGTGCACTATATTGTGATTGATGAGATTTGGATGAATTGTGTGCTGGTAGAATCCATTATGGATTTGGTTAGTTGAATGGATTATGAAATGAAGAATTGAGCATTTGGGCATACTAGAATAGTAACGAAGTTATGGCAAAATTTCTGTAGGAATCAAGTTTTTTAGGTGTTGTTATGAATTTGAGGAACCTAAGATTGGTTAGGGGGAAGAAGAGTGTAAATGAGTGAATTAGACTCACCAAAACTAGAGTATAAGAGTTGAACATATTTGGGCAAAAATCTGTAGCAAGAATAAAGTTGGAGTGTCTTGGAATTTCTAGAAAAGAACTAGTGTGTATGACCTTGGAAATGAATGATGGACTTGAGTAATGAAAATGAAAATGTCTAGGAGGAATTGTTATGGTCAAAATGATTGTTGGTGAAATAATTGAGTTAGAGAAATGGTGAGCAAATGAACAACTTAGAAATCTAGGCACTAAGTTGCAAAGTGCAGAAAAATGAGAATGAAAGTTTTTAATTGATCAAAGATTGAGTAATGAATTGATCAAAGGTTTAGGAAGGTTTAAGGTGTGTTTATGGTGTTAGAATATGTTTGGAAGCATGGGGAAAGATTAGAAAAGAATTGGGTAAGAATTGAAGTTGGAATAGAAATGGAAAACTGTCAAATTTTACAGTTTGTAGCAGAGTCCGGGACCTAGTCCTTGGATAAGGTCCTGGACCACACAATAAAAGTATCCGAGAGTTGAACTACAGTGCTGGTCCGGGACTTAGTTCCCTTACAAACTTCCGGATCACCCCATTAAACCAGCCGAGAATACGCCTAGACAATTGGTCCGGGACTTGAGATAGGTAAAAGGTCCCAGACCATAACAAAATTCCACCCGAGAGTTATGCCCTGTATTGGTCCGGGACTTAAGGGCAGGACCAAGTCCTGGACCACACTCAAATTCATCCCGTGAGTGTTTAAATGTAATCTAATGATGGGGAATTGGATGGTAATGATATTAGATGATGATTAGGACTTGTTTGATGACTTGTAAAGGTAATTAGAAGTATAAACAAGTGTAAGAGTGAATGTGAAAGTTAAGAACCTAAGATCACATGAGTACAGTTAAGATTAACGGGACAACGGGGTTAAATACGGGCGCACCAGTCATTGGATATCATATTGCCTTGATGTTAATAGAAACACTTGCAATTTACCAGTTGTTCAGAAATTATCTGAGGAGCGTGAGACGACACGCTAGAGTTACCCTTTGGTGAACAGTATGGTTTTCTTGCAACTTGTGTCCTACTGAGTTACACTCGACTTGTGTGCTACTTGTTATTGTGTGCCAACCTAACAAGATAAAAGCACGAAAATGTTTATTGAATTTGATATATATATATATATATCTCGATGCCTACTGTTTGTGCTAACCATTCTTGCTTGAGTATGTGATCTAACTGAATATCGTAGATCAACTCACAATAGAATAACGTTTGTTTAGCGACTCGTAGAAAGAGTCGATACACAAAGTAATTGAAACGTGGGGAAACACGTAAGAAATCTCAACTAGAGAATAACCATAGTTCAACCTTATGAAATCAACTAAAACGTGAAATGAGATATACGAGACTATTGAACTCCCTCTAAATGATAGTTGACCACCTATGTGAAGATTCGACCTGATATGAGAAAACGACCCGAACATATAAGTATTCAAAATGTTGGGGCAACCCTTAAATCTACAAGAACTCGAGAAAATTCCTGTAAGCTATTAGATGCCATCAAGAGCGATGCTTCTAGGGTAATATACGTAGTTATATTGTGACTCCGAGGAGAGGAGTATTTGGGAATGTGAGAAGTCCGATGGAGATTGGGACGTATGTGAGAATATGGAACTAAGGGAGTAGTTCCGGTTACTAGTTGAACCTTCCCACCATGCTAGACCCGGTATTGGGTCGAAACCAGGGAAGTAAGACTAGTACCGTTTAAGCCCAGTGATGAGATCTATATGTGTGTCTCTATCCGGAGGCCTGAGAGGCTTAACCATAGTGACCTGACTTAGAGAGATGAGCGGGTAAGTATGAGAAAAGCCCGGTGGTGAGAATTGAGATGTCTCTGCCCGGGGGTCAAGTGAATTGATTTGAGAATTATTCAAGAGAAGAATAATTAAGAAAACTCGACCTAGACTAGAGAATGTCTATGGATCTGAGAGAACATGTAAAACTATCCGACCAAGATGGATAAGTTAGTAATTAATAAAAATAAGGCATTGTTGAGGTAGAAACCCTCAAGGCCCACGAACAAGGTACTGTAATCTAACGAACTTGTTATGTAAACCTTGTTGTTTGTATTCCTTGTTGAATACCTGTTTGAATGCGAGCATGTTGTATGTTTACAGTATTACATGTTATGATTTAAATAAAATCAATCGCATGCTTAGACGACAATTAGTTGGGTGTGACCCAGCAGTAGCGGGTTGCACGTCTACCATACCAGCAAAGGTGTTGAGCCCCTTTGGGGAAACCCATTATTTTCAGGTACGATGGAGATGATTACCGTTTGAGAGTAGGACGGGGATTGTGGTTGAGCATGGGTAGTTGATTTAAATACATTTGTAATTGTATGTATTAGTAGGGTAAGTCCGAATGTGTTATCGGTATAGAGAAAGTGATAAACTCGGTATAGTTGGATTGTGAGTGTACATGACTTTAGAAATGGAAAGATGATGCATTGTATAAGTACTTGGGGTTCCGGTCCATCAGACCGTTACTGTATTTAATTTAGGCCTTGTTAGTCACGTGGGTGACTAACGGCATTGTTTCACCCACCGTTGTATTAAAATTTCCGCTGTGAATGTAATGAGGATTAGGACAGTTTAAGAGTTAATGATGTGATTAGCGGTAGGGGTGTTACACTTGGGTTCGTGCCAACTTCACCACATAGGTATCAACGCCGGGACGCGCCAATCAACTGTTGTCTACTTGTACGAAGTGACATTGGTCGCTCACCAATGTAGTACAGACCTATGTTGTGGGCTGCACAATACCATGATCATCTCGTAACGGCAAACCCATCAAGCCACCCGCCATAACGCCAACGATAGGCGTGAAGCTAATAATAACTATATTGTATACCGTGTAACACCATAATACCCAAATCTAGAAATTCCATCCAATGGCTAAAGTTGCAAACACATTGCCAAACCAGATGAGACGTGCATATTGTCTGTCGTACCAATCCTTTTCCACTGGCTCCTAGAACCACTCCGCTCTTATTGTCAGCTTGTCCATACATCCCTATCTCACCCTTTTCCATTCAATTTCATCGTTGAATACCCAATCCGTGAAAGCTCAAAAACCACAATTTCCATCCCCTTAATATTTCTCTGTAACCTATAATGAAACAAAGCAGTTCAAGATGAAGCTCATGATAGTACGAAGACTGTGAAAGGGTTTGAATGCGTATTGGGGCACCTATGACCATCGTCGTGATTTATTTTGCTACACCGATGACCCTTCTTCAATTGTTTATCGTCCTGATGACCATCCCTATGATTGACAGTGCCGCATCGACGGTCCGTGTTCAGTTTGGCTTTCTTGCATAGGAAGGCATCGCTGAGATTAGCTTTGATGCATCGATGCACCCCGTTTCCCAAGCCAACATGTTGGTGTTCAGACCTGTCTCTGGTGTAAGGCCTCTTCTTGCTCGGTCTACCCTTAGATGCCATTACTTGTGGTGGTTTTAACCCGTTGTTATCATCCACGGGCTCCCAGAGTGGCTTCCAAGTGTAGAACATTTTTTTGATTGATGGGATGTTGTACTGCTGTGAGAGTTCTTTGTACCGTAGGCTACTGTAGGTGAATTGTTCATTAGTAGTGTACGACAGGTTTGACATGGTGTGGAAAACTCGTGTTGATTGTCATATCTGAGCGTCCGCCAGAAAATGTGCACTTCTTCAACTCCGGCCACAATGAATTGATATATACGGTGAGCACACGATAATCTCATCGTCACTATAATGATACATACTTCTTTAGATCCAAGTTTATGATCATTATTGCAGCAACTGCTTTTCATCTCTGCTTGAAGTAATTGCAGGCATTTGAGGCTCACTTTAACAACTAGACTCATAAAAGGGACTTGCAGGTCTTGTGTTACTCTTCTGTCAAGGGAAAACTCAGAGTCTTGTTTTATCTAGAAGTGTTGTCCCTTAATAAATCTGTGTATACTATCGAATGTCATGTCCAGTGATCCAGTGCATGTATGAGCCAGCATTTCAAAGCCGAGTGCATGCTCTTCACCCTGCACATGAACAAGTCATAAGTTACAAAGTACTCGGAAAATTAAAAAAGTAAACACTTACATATTGTCAATTTAACTTATTGGAACCTATTGGTTGATGTGCTACCGAAATGTCTGACTCACTTGACCCATGGCTCACAATTTCTCGCGCTGACACAGCCATGTGGTCTTCAAATAGACCATGAAAGGATGTTTACTACCGTAAGACTTGATCCATCGGCAGTATAGTTCATTGAACTTTGCGATGGTAGGCGCGTACACAAGCCTCTACCAGAGATAAGCTATTGCTTTGGCGGATTTTTTGTCGCACTATAAAATCTTGACTATTTTCGCAACCTCGTTCTTGGCGATATTCCACCGACATTGAAGATGAGGCACACTTGGGAAGATCACTGAAAGTGCTTTCACTAAGGCCTTTTCATTATCAGACACAAAAACTTGGGGGAGGGAAGTCATCAACTTCATCAGCTCCAAAAGCATCCAAGTGTAGGCAAACTCATCTTCTTTGACTTCAAAGATAAATGCAATACAAAAGTTCTTGCCGCAAGATGTCACTCCAACAAACTCAACTAGCATCATCTTGTACTTTTTTGTCTTATAAGTGTTGTCAATGAGCACTACATATGGGAACATCTAAAATAGCTTAAGAATGGGTGAGTGAACAAGATAATCCCCAACCTAGTATAATCCCCTGCCAAGATAAAAAATGTGTCATCACAGGGACAACCAAATAAACATGGACCATATTGAAGTACGGACACATACTTGCATCTTTCTTGGACCACCAGCTGTAGTTACGTTCATCCAACAACTACATGAGCGATGCTACATCAGTACACCCACCACGGTCATCCCTCCAGAATTTTTATGCCAAATTATGAATCGATGTTTTATCAGTCGTGCTCTCAGGGATCTTGTCATGCAGATGGGATCACATCTGCCGTGGCACAACTCCGCTTGAAATACCCCTAAGGTTTTTAAAATTTAATTAAGGGTTAATCATTGAATAATAGAGGCTAATGAGCCCTAAAATGATTAATGAATTATATAACCTCCAAATATATATAAATGTATATAGTCCAAAAAGGTTATTAAACCGTACATAAAATATTGGACTAAGGTGGGAGTGATTATAAGGAGAAATCAACTAATAAAGTTGGTTTAACATGTAATATATCATTACATGAATTAAGAGCACAAATAACATGAGTTAACTTGAAAACATTTTTATATAGTCACAATGTATAGCAAGTATACTAATCATTCAAAAAACACAACACTGGTGGAACGCGAGCCTTTAATTACGGTCCAAAACCGTGTATATTACGGTTCTGGACCGTAATCTACACGGGCGTCAATAAAGATGGTGACGTCTTTAATTACGGTTTAAAACCGTAATTAAAGGCCCTTTTCCGTCCCGCGTGTTATTGACTTTACATTACGGTTTTACCAATAACCGTAATGTAAAGTATACACTTTAGATGACGGTTTTAACAATAACCGTAATGTAAAGTCTTTTGGCGCGCGCGCCCAAAGGACTTTAGATTACGGTTATTGTTAAAACCGTCATCTAAAACGTAATTTTTTATTTATTTTTTTTACAAAGCTACACGATTGCAACAGAGCCAGAATTATAACAGATAAGAAACAGAGGGCATCAGACCAACAAATGTGCAGAAACTGCACAATTGAAACTCCTTAATCAAATACCAACAACACAAATTCATTCTCTGCGCACAATTGCAACAGAGATAACATCTAATATACAGTAGATCGAAAATCTGTTACAGCAACAAAAAATATTCAATACATCAGAATCTGTTACAGCAGCTAGCAATTCATTACAAAAAATATTCAACACAGCAGCTAGAATCTGTTACAGCAGCAACAACTAGCAGAATCAGAGAGCTACAAAGGTAGCAGTGTAACCTATACATGGTAGATACAGCTAGGATGACTCCCAGCTAGAAATAGCATAAAACAGAAGCGTAAAACAGTACAAAAGGTGCAGAAAACTGTGAAAAACAAAATCCATTATAGCAGCATCAGAGCTAGCTAGTCTACCACTCAATTCTCATAAACATGGCTGACATGCTCTCTCTGACATGCAACAAGTCGTTTGGACTGTAAGTCGAGAATTTGGCAAAGTGCTCTTTAATCTGCAACAAGAAAAGGAATGGAACACATAATGAGATTAAGATAAAGACACAAAAAATCTGCCGAAAGAATTAAATACAAGACAACGTTCGTATTACCTTGTCTTTATCATTCTTGAATCCTGGGAAGTACCCGCAGAACTCGTACATATACCGCATCACATAGTACCCGTAACTCCTAGAATCATTTTGGGTAGGGCACTAAATCACCAAAATTCACAAATGTAAAACAATTGTACAAACATAATAGCAGCACGAATGAAATACATGAATTACCAAACCTTGATGTAATCGACGGTCATATCACCAAACTCTCCCTGAGGGGTTTTTTTGTAACAAGTGTTACATATATTAACAAAAGCGTTTAGCAAAATGAACAAGTACATTAATTTTGGTTCAAAAAACTTACAAACAATTAAATAGTAATAAAAACTTACTCTTTGATTAAGTCTTCAGTGTTGAATTCTGTCCACTGCCCTAGTGGATCTAGAACGAGCAGAGTTGCGGTGGCAGCGCAGAATATAAACAAAGCCCAGTGGTGGCTACAATGTCAAATACAAAATGAAATGAGAAATGAAGGTAAAAAGTTAGCTAATTAGTATGTAATTTTATATCACAACTCATGTTTGGTGATACGGCATTAGAATGAATAATTTATTCTGTTGATCAGCAACATTGAAGCAATGAATCATGTATTTACAAAACCTCCCCGGGTCCCTAGTGACTGAGTCGTACGATAAACGCTCCGGGCACACTGCAGTAATGGAGGTCATGTCCTTCTCAACACATCTCTCAAGCAGACCTCTATTATATCACATGTACTATAAAAAGTTAGCCAATGCAACTTCATAGATACTTATTCTATATGTTTTTACAGTATGAGGAAAGAACACTTACTTTACATAAGCTTGAATAATGTTAATGTTCAGGTAATCTCCACACATCATCTCTCTGATGTCCCCAAAGTTGATTGTCGTGATCATATATTCTTCATAGTGAAACATCGTCTTTGGAAGCATCATCATGAAGTTGATAGTACCAGCATTTGACTTCACAATGATCTTGTCGTAGAGATTCATCTGACGAGCCCCCAAAGCATTAACAAGTTTTTGTGGTAGTGAGAGCTTATTTTTAGGTGCCTCAGAAGTCCTGGTGCTACCCCGGACGGGCGCTGGATTCTTACCTTTCGCACCCCGACTCACTGGATTCTTACCCTTCACACACAAACAGTAAAGCACAAATGTAAAGATAATTACTAATTGATTATTATAGTAACATTAAACATTTATCTAGAACATACCCTTGTACTTCTGACAGGATTCGCGCCGGCGCGCTGATCTCTTCTTCTCTGGGCCGGGATACGCAGCAAGGAAGCTCAGGGATCTCAGGATTCGCCGGCGCGCTGGTCTCTTCTAGTCTGGGCCGGGTTACGCGGCGAGGAAGCTCAGGGATCTATAATAGATTAGTGGAGACACTTAATTCTAAAA
>CM041780.1:292498115-292533070 GCA_023374045.1 Limonium bicolor | reverse complement strand
CTTGGAGTTTTGAGAAGATAGGAATGAAGAGCTTGATGAGAGGAAGAGATTGGTGGTCTTTGTTTTTGATTTGGACAAGTGAGCTAGATTTAACAAGTGGTCAAAGATGGAGTTTCCATGGTGGTAGTAGTATTACCGAGAGAGAACAAAGAAGGAAGGAAGAAGATGGTGTTTGGACCGTGGGAAATGAAGGAAAGAAATGAGAATGAAGATAGGATTTGCTTTAAGGAGATATTTATGCTTATAAAGTAAAAAGGTAAGTTTAATTAGTTTTCTTTACTTACTTATTATTATCAACTAAGGAGTGGTGAGTCACACACTTAGAAAACCGGCCCCCTTTATTAGTATGAGGGCATTTTAGTCTTTGTTTGTCAATTTAATTACTTAATACAACATATGTTATAAACTAGCTTGTAAAAGTTACTATTCACCTAAACAAGGCACTTAGAAGTGAAATTTTTGATTTCCCACTAATATAGCCACCCAAATGTGATACTATATAGTACACATTATATTTAAGAGTAATGATGGACATTTAGCCATTCAAAACTCATTTACAAGACAATTTTTCAAAAACGTGCTTTAAGACTTCTTAAGCACATTTTGTGTTTTAACTTGTTTTCAAGCTTGGTTTTCTTTGGTAATTGGTTTAATATGTTCATTAGTATATAAATGAGGTCTTGGTAAGCTCATTAGGTCTTACTCAAGTTTATCCCAAGCTTAGAGCACATTTTAGCTCTTATTGACTTTAAAGCACATTTGTGTTTCCTTTTGTTTAAATTTGTTTACTAAGGTTTCTAAGACTCTTTTTAGTCTTATTACACCCTACTTAGGTGTTTAAACAACATAACAGGTTTGGGTATTTCAATCTACCCCCCTTAAAAGAACTTTGTCCCCAAAGTTCATACTTCCACATAACTTAAACATTAGAACATGAGAACACATATTAACAACACTTCTATATCACATTAACATCTTACATCATATCGGACACATGGTCCAAACAACAAAACATCACAACATCATTCAGACTCAGCGGTCTGTAACATTAACAACATGACAATACAACACAGATAATGTATTCAAATACATGTCATACATAACCGAAACGGCTCTACCCCCCTTAAATAGGGGTACGCCCCGTACCCTATACATACAACACTAAGAAGTAAACAACGACGGGTACTTCGCCTTCATCTTATCTTCCAGCTCCCAAGTGGCCTCCTCAACGTCCTGGTTAGACCAGAGAACCTTCGCCAGTCTCACAGACTTATGGCGAGTGTCTCGAGTCTTAGTGTCCAGAATCCGTACCGGAGTCTCCACTGATCGCATGGTCGGCTCTAAAGTTAGCCTTTCAGGCTGAAGCACATGAGACGGATGAGACATATACTTCTTCAACTGGGACACATGAAATACATCATGTACCTTGCCCAGCTCGGCGGGTAAATCAAGTCTATAAGCTACCGGGCCGATCCGCTCCGTCACAACATAAGGCCCCACATATTTTGGGCTCAACTTGCCTTTCTGGCCAAAACGAAACACTCCCTTCATGGGGGATACTCTCAAAAATACCTGATCGCCCACGGCGAACTCCAGGTCACGTCGGCGCACATCTGCGTACGACTTCTGTCTATCCTGAGCTGCTTTCATATTAGCCCTGATCTGGCGAACTTCTGCCTGAACTTGCTCAAGATACTCTGGTCCTATAATGACCGTCTCACTCGACTCATCCCAACATAATGGCGTGCGGCATGGTCTACCGTACAATGCCTGGAAGGGAGACATCTTGATCGACGCATGATAACTGTTGTTGTAACTAAACTCGATCAGATGTAACTTATCAATCCAGCTGGTCTGAAAGTCAAGTGCACATGCACGTAGCATATCCTCAAGTGTCTGAATAGTGCGCTCACTCTGACCATCGGTCTGTGGGTGAAACGCTGTACTCAATTTCAGTTCAGTACCCAATGCCTCTCGTGTAGACTTCCAATATCTGGATAGGAATCTGGTATCTCTGTCAGATACTATCGTCTTTGGTACACCATGATGTCTTACAATTTCCTTATCGAATAGTTCTGCTAATCTTGCCACTTTCCAGGTGTCCTTCATAGGAATGAATCGAGACACCTTGGTCAGTCGGTCTACCACAACCCAAATCATATTCAGACCTCCCCTTGTAGGCGGAAGCCCTACCACAAAGTCCATAGATATGTCGTGGAACTTCCACTCCGGCACTGGCATTGGCTGCACCATACCACCAGGCCGTCGGTGCTCAAACTTGACCTTCTGACAAGTGAGACACCTCAACACATAGTCATTCACATCCTTTTTCATTCCAGCCCACCAGAAATATCTTTTCATACCTTTATACATCTTTGAAGCTCCGGGGTGAATCGAAGTAGTAGAACAATGGGATTCACTCAATATGCGCTCCTTCAGCTCAGCGCTACTCCTGGGTATACACAACCGGCCATTAAGCCTAATCAGGTCATCATCGTGGAGTCTGAAGTCGTACTTCTGACCCTCGAATGTGCCATCAATAAGCTTCTGCCTAATTTCCACCATATACTGATCCGTCATCTGAGCACTCCGCACCTCTTCAACCAAGCTAGTATGAGAGACTAGCGAATGGAGAGAGTGTGCTCGGCGACTCAATGCGTCAGCTACCACATTTGCCTTACCCTCCTTGTACTGTAAATTGATGTCATAATCATTCAGAAATTCAACCCACCTTCTCTGCCTCATGTTCAACTCTTTCTGAGTGAACAAGTATTTCAAACTCTTATGGTCGGAATAGATTGTCACGCTTACCCCATACAAATGATGTCGCCATATCTTCAATGAGAAGACGATGGCACCCAATTCTAAGTCGTGGGTAGGGTAGTTCTCCTCATGTTTCTTCAGCTGTCGGGAGGCGTAAGCTACGACCTTCCCGTGCTGCATCAATACACAACCCATACCTCTGCCTGATGCGTCGCAGTAGACCTCAAAACCATCTGGACCGTCTGGTAATGTCAGAACCGGTGCAGATGTCAGAGCATCCTTGAGACTCGCGAAAGCCCTCTCACAGTCGACTGTCCACTCGAATGGTGCATCCTTTTTCATCAAGGAAGTCATCGGCTTCGAGACACTGGAGAAGTCCTTCACAAATCTCCTATAGTAACCTGCCAGACCGAGGAAGCTCCTGATCGGTAACTGTCTTCGGCCTAGGCCAGGTGCGCACTGCATCTATCTTTGCCGGATCAACAGCGATCCCGGCCTCAGAAATCACATGTCCAAGGAATGATACTTGGTTCAACCAAAATTCACACTTAGAAAATTTAGCATACAGCTGATTCTTTCTCAATGTTTGCAATACATCTCTCAGGTGGCTTTCATGCTCACCTTTCGATTTCGAATACACAAGTATGTCATCGATGAAGACTACCACTGATTTGTCCAACTGATCTTGGAACAAACGGTTCATTAAGTCCATGAACTTTGCTGGTGCATTTGACAAGCCAAACGGCATAACTGTGAACTCATAATGCCCATACCTAGTTCTGAAGGCTGTCTTTTCTATATCACTGTCACGGATGGCAATCTGGTGGTATCCGGAACGTAGGTCTATCTTGGAGAATACTGATGCTCCCCTAAGCTGATCAAATAGATCGTCGATGCGTGGTAAGGGGTAACGGTTCTTTACCGTAACAGCATTCAGTTCCCGATAATCAATACATAGGCGGAGGCTACCGTCCTTCTTCTTCACGAAGAGGACCGGCGCTCCCCATGGTGAAACACTAGGGCGGATAAAGCCCTTGTCGAGTAGGTCTCTCAGCTGCTCCTTGAGCTCTGTCATCTCTGCTGGAGCCATACGATAAGGTGCTTTCGCAATGGGTCCGGTGCCCGGAACTAGATCAATCTCAAACTCAACCTCTCGTGCTGGCGGCATGCCCGGCAGTTCCTTAGGAAATACATCAGGAAACTCCGACACTACCGGCACATCTGGGCTAAACTCAGGGTCTCTCTCTATGTCCTGAACATAGCAGAGGTATACATCACTCCCTCGTCGTAACTCGTGATACATAGCCATGGCGGTGATGATCTGAGTCGAAGGCTCCCTGGGCCTCTGGCGGTAAGATATGGTAACCCCAGATGGACTCCGAAGAAGCAGTCGATGCTCGGCACACAGGATTCTGCCCTTGTGCCGCTCCAACCAGTTCATCCCGACAATCACATCAAAGCCTAGTCCGTCGAACTCTATCAAGTCGATCGGAAACTCTTCACCCCTGATTCGAACAACAGCATCTCGGTAGTAGCGGGTACATCTGATCCGCTCTTTCGACGGGAGAGTGACCACGAAGTCTGGCATCTCTTCACCGTCTAACCCCAGCCTCTTCGCAAATGATAGCGAAATGAATGTGTGTGAGGCTCCAGAGTCGAACAAGATCGATGCATCCACGCCATTCACTGGAAAGGTACCGGTGAGGATCGTGCCGCTCTTGCCGGCTTCTGCTTATTGCAGACACTCAGTATACCTCCCGTTCCGGAGTGCCAGCTAATTCATTGGCAAACTAATAAGTATTGGGTAACAACACGGTTGATATGCTTCAAACAACTCCACTTTATTCATTAACACACTCTTTTTACAACATCATTGGCTTTATATCGCATGATTCACACTTACAACATCCTTAATACATACTGTTTATCACATAATTATACAAGGCTTAAAACTGTCTGAAGGTCAGATTCAAACGTCCGGGTTTCATGGTGTGGCATTGATCACTGCCGACGGTGCGGTATTCAGTTTGATCTTTCTGATGCCATGGTATAGCCTCCTTGATTGTCCACCCATGATTAGTACATCTCCCGATTTCAGCAGTAGCTTCTTTGCGAGGTCAGCGCTTCCGCTCGCCATACAAAAACACTGCGGTATCACCAATGGACCAAGACACCACGGGTACTCCCTTACTTAGAGACTCGGGGTGACTCGTCCTTGTCTTGATGTATACCTAACCGTCCACCTTTCTGGTAGAAATTCACAATACATAGATCTGCTTTTACACTTGGAATTGATTCCGTTTCAACTTGCTGAGCAATTCCCACGGCGTGGTTAACGACCGCGTGGAACTCCTCTGGTATACTTGATACTGTTGCTCCATCTTCAGCTCGCACTTCTTGATATGACTTGGTGTAAGGGTTCCAGTCCTTACCCATGCACATCATCTTCAATTGCATCCTTGCTCCATTCGGGTATTCGGGTGTGAAAACCCTCCTGGTTTTGCTCCAAGTTCGTCGCATCGTCTGATGATATGGATCTGTGCCTCCGGTGTCAGGTATCCATTTAAGAGTATCATACCTGGCTGGATAACCTGACATTGCTCCAACGGAAAGTCGGTGATGTTGATGGTGGTTTCTTCAGGGTTTGGTGTGGGTGGGATTGGATAACATATATGAAAGTTCCTTTAAGTTTAGAGTACTCTAATTAGGTAAATCTCACACTATACTTTATTTATTTACTCACATGGTTGTTTATATTAACTCACTCATACTCATGCATGAAATGCGGTATGCAGACACTTATTCATTCAACAGTTTAGGCGGTACCTGGTCTAGAAGAGGGCCCTGGCGCCTCAGACCGGTCCACCACATTCAGGGTGGCCTTGTTGGACCCCGACCCCTTCCCTTCTGGGACTCTGTGTACCTCTGATCTGGGGGTGGCTGGTTTGCCGTCTTCTGGCCATCGGTGGTCGTAGTGGCCTTACCCTTCCATTGCCCCTTGGGCCTGTAGTTCCTACTGTTTGGGTTCTGCCAGCATTCATGGTCGCGGTGACCATCTTCTTACAGTATCGGCACTGAACATCGTTACCCTTGCAGTCCTTGCCGGGGTGGTCTCCGTTGCACCACTTGCAGTAATAGTGGCGCTCCGGTCCAGAGCCGAGCCAGCTGCTATCACAATACACAATCAATACTTGTTCCACACTTATTAACATATACTCTAACTTATCACACAGGATTAGACAATTACCCTTAGGTGGGTAAGAACGTAGGGGCTTGGCCGCATAGCATAGGTGAGCTGCAGAGGCTCCTCAGCAGTGGTGGTCTGGGTCTGGCCCTTGCCACCTGTTGCTGTCCTTTCTGGGACTGGGGGTATGATTTCTTCTTCTTCCCTCCCCACTGCCCTTGCGTGCCTTGGCCCTCGTTCTGAGCCTTGCGCTTGAGCGCACTCTCCTCGTCCCTCAGACGGACGGTGATCTCCACAATAGCAGCGGCGTGATAGCACTCCTATATTTAGGGTGTCAGTTATGCCCGTCCAAATAAACTCACAACACATTAACACATCGTACACACTATTCACATTACACTGTAGTTCCTTTACCTGCAAGGTGGTATATCCAGTAGGCCCCATGCCGTAGCGTAGGCGATAGTTCAGTCCGTTGTAGAAACGGTTCACAAGGATCCGGTCCGAGTAACCCAGATCCGGTAGCAGGTGGATAAGTCCAATGAAGGCTGAGTAGTACTCATCTACCGTCATCTTATCCCCTTGTCTCAGATTGTCCAACTCCAGGCGCTTGGCCTCTTGCACATGTATAGGGTAGTATTTGGCTCGCAGCAGAGCCGTGTACTCCCTCCACTGAAACGTCGGGTCAGCAACTCTACCCTCGCGCACAAGCTTCCACCAGTTTTGTGTCGAGCCCTTCAAATAGTAAGCAGCAAGTCGTACCTTGACCTGCTCAGGTGGTGCTAGGGTTTCGAAGGCGGTCTCCATTTCGGAGATGTACGCCTCGAGCTTACGGGGATCGGTCTCCCCACTGAATGAGGGCGGCCTCAGATCAGCCAACCCTTGACCCAATTGGTCTCTCGTGGCGGTGGTGGTGGTGGCTGAACTCCAGGCTGTCGCCCTTGCTGTATAGCAGACCAAATCGGGTACCAGCTGGGCTACGGCGGCTGCAACTGCCTCAGCCATCGTAGTGTTGCCGTAGTATCACCCCGGTCACCCAAATCTCCAGTACCGCGCCCGCGGCCTCTACCTCGTGGTCTACCTGCCATCTGAATTCATATGAACATCTCATTAGCATTATGCTTGCACACTTATCGGTCCAACGATCGTAACGCTTCCCGATAATAAGGTATCTCCACACTTAGTTAGTGGTTAACCTTTCCAAATGTGTTCACTTAGGTATCTGTAGTTAGGTCTCCTAACTCGGTATATCCCTAAGCTCGGTATTCTAGTCATCAGAGTGATACTTCGCTCTGATACCACTTTTTGTAACACCCCTACTACGCACATAACATTACTTGGAATCGCAGCGGAATATAAACAACTAAACAGTAACTAAACGACTGGTGCTACAACGCCGTCAACCACCCACGTGGTTAACAAGGCTGAACAATACAAGTGTACCGGTCTGATGATCAGACTCCCGAGCATAGAGCTAATAACCATATATATACATCAACAAAATACCGAGTGTTTACAAAATCCTTCACTGTATACCGTAATTGTAAACCATCATAAACAAGTATATAATACGCCACGGGAGCACAGGCGCATCCGCGGCAACATCCAAAAGTACTCCAAAGTAAACTACTCCCCGGGATCTAGAGCCACTCTGCTTCTTCGATCCTCATCCTGCAGTATAAGAAATATGGATCCCCCGAGGGGGTCAGCAACCCTTGGCTGGCATGGTTAACGCGCAGCCCATCGACTACCGGAATGCGCGCAACTATTTGTCATGATGACATGGTATTTATTTTAAAACACATAACACATACATATATAACATAACATGGGTATTGTACACATCATAACACACATCACAAACATACAATTCCTTTTTGGAAGAGAACCAACACAGTTAGCCCCCATTGAGAGCTTAGAGAATGTTGCCACGCTCATACTTAGCTCGTTACATAACTCGTTACCGTCCGGTTAGATTGGACAGTTAACTTAACACAAGGTGCCTCGGATATAGTGATCCAAGCACACCGAAATAACACATAGTATGCCCCTGGCCCGACGTGAGTCAGTAAAATAGCCTTGGTTAAGCTAAAGGGAAGGTTAGAAACCAAATTGGAAACTTAACCATAACATACAGAGAGAATCGAACCGGTTATGACATCGACTCCCATACTCACACGCGTGGCCGGAACAGACCGGACTCCTCACTTCCCCCGTTAGCCCTTGTTAATAGTTCATCATTGAACTCAACAAACAATCCACAATAATAGGTCAAGTCTTGTTAGACATACACATGGGAAGAGAGAGTCATACTTAACAACATAGTAATATTTAACAACTGTAAACTTTACATGATTTAATCTTACAAGGTTATAAACACACAGAAAACAAACAACACACAAGCCGGTGTAAACCGGTAAGCAACAGACTGCAAGAAAACCATACCTTGGTCCTTGCCTCGACTGATTTCCACCTTGAGAGAATCCTAAACACATTAGTAACGTCGGTTAATTATTTATTTAACTTCACACTTACTAAGTATTCAACATGATTGTATGACATGTTTAAATGTCTAATCTTACCCTAGGTTACCTTCATTATACACCCTAGGGTTAACTACATAGGTCACATTCTTTTCTGTTTTTTTTTTACAAGTTTTAGGTCCGACCGGACTTGCCGACCGGACTTGTCCATGTCCGGTCGATTCCAGAGAGTTTTTCCCCTTCGGAAATTTAGCCCGACCGGACTTGTCAAGTCCGGTCCTATGTCCGGTCGATTCCAGTAACTCAATCCGTACACAATTTACAAGCCCGACCGACCTTGCAAGTCCGGTCCCAAGGTCGGTCCATTCCAGAAGCCAATTCTCGCAGGGTAAACAGGTCCTGACCGAGCTTGCAAGTCCGGTCGCAAGTCCGGTCGGCCCCAAATCTTTGTTTTCCTTTTTACATTCAACTCCAAACTTCACCCCATATAACCTAGTACTCCCTAACCTCATTTGGGCACTTTAAACACAACTTAAGAGATCCTTAAACACATAAAACTCATTTTCTAATTCTTTGAGCCTTTACTTATTTCTTCACAAAATTCCTAACACTTACCATATTTTCTCCTAGTTTTTCAAGTGGTGTTTTCATACCTATGATGACTACTATCCCAAAATGCTTCCACCTTATTTTAACATCATCTCCCAAGCATCATCTTTCACAACTAATTCCTTATATCCATCTTAACAATTCTTTTCCAAGTTTACACTTCTCCTTATTTTACCAAAGTTTGCCTAGGTATTTACCTAAGTCCCAATGTGACTTTGGTACTCACTAAATCTCAAGATCATGCCTAAGTCCTTATTACACTCTAGAGTACTTCCTAGTTCATCAAAATTCCTTTACAACATCTTGAACTCCTTATGCATTTTCTAAATTTCGACATAGTTTCTCCTAGCATTTTGTTACACCTTAGCACATTATTTTCATCATTAAACATCCTAGAACACTAAAAACACCAAGAACACTTTCTTACACAACTTCACCAAATTCACACTACATCACAATATAGTGCATAATTGAATTGCATGGCACTTAGGCCCTTCAAATGCTTGGCTCTTAGGCCCTTAAAGTGCTTAAATCATAAACACTGAATTTCCACAATATATTTGCCTTTAACCTGCAAATACACTCAACAATACATATGCCTTTTACTAAGCTCTTGAGAACACTTTACTAAGTCATTCACCATTTGCTCTTTAGGTAGTTTTAATAAGCATATATAGGCTCATTTCTCCTAAGGCATTAAACAACATTAAGTTAGTAGATTTACCTCTTTTTCCAAAACACTTCCTTCTTGTTTCCTTACAAAACCGTATGGTATTTTGATTCCTTGTCAAGTTCTAGACAATATACAAACATATAATGAGTATTCAAGCTATAGGCTTCATCTCATTGTAAACCCTAATTTGACATTGTTTCAAAAACATTAATGTAGTTGTTTTACCTTGATCTTTGAAGAGAGTTTGAATATATAACAAGAGAGGACTCCACCTAGTCCATGAAGAGTTGAAATGAAGCTAGAACAAGGTCACACAAAGAGCTATATCAATGTGTATTTTCGGTTAAGGTAAGAATATGGAGGAAACATGATTTTTCTTTGAGATTCCTTACCTAGAAGCAAAGGAGATCAACAATATGTCAAAATACAAGCTCAAGCTCCTTCAATGGTGGAACACCTTGGCACCGAAATGGAGCTCTTGGAGTTTTGAGAAGATAGGAATGAAGAGCTTGATGAGAGGAAGAGATTGGTGGTCTTTGTTTTTGATTTGGACAAGTGAGCTAGATTTAACAAGTGGTCAAAGATGGAGTTTCCATGGTGGTAGTAGTATTACCGAGAGAGAACAAAGAAGGAAGAAGAAGATGGTGTTTGGACCGTGGGAAATGAAGGAAAGAAATGAGAATGAAGATAGGATTTGCTTTAAGGAGATATTTATGCTTATAAAGTAAAAAGGTAAGTTTAATTAGTTTTCTTTACTTACTTATTATTATCAACTAAGGAGTGGTGAGTCACACACTTAGAAAACCGGCCCCCTTTATTAGTATGAGGGCATTTTAGTCTTTGTTTGTCAATTTAATTACTTAATACAACATATGTTATAAACTAGCTTGTAAAAGTTACTATTCACCTAAACAAGGCACTTAGAAGTGAAATTTTTGATTTCCCACTAATATAGCCACCCAAATGTGATACTATATAGTACACATATATATTTAAGAGTAATGATGGACATTTAGCCATTCAAAACTCATTTACAAGACAATTTTTCAAAAACGTGCTTTAAGACTTCATAAAGCACATTTTGTGTTTTAACTTGTTTTCAAGCTTGGTTTTCTTGGGTAATTGGTTTAATATGTTCATTAGTATATAAATGAGGTCTTGGTAAGCTCATTAGGTCGTACTCAAGTTTATCCCAAGCTTAGAGCACATTTTAGCTCTTATTGACTTTAAAGCACATTTGTGTTTCCTTTTGTTTAAATTTGTTTACTAAGGTTTCTAAGACTCTTTTTAGTCTTATTACACCCTACTTAGGTGTTTAAACAACATAACTAGGTGTGGGGTATTTCAGTCTATGACATTCTCCTTATGTCATTATGTTAGCTTGAGAAAGGAGGGTTACAATTGTCTTCTTCCTTGTTGTGATTTATTAATTCCATAAGAGAGATATTTATTAAACTATTTTATTCCCTCTCTCTCTTATTCTAATTCACGTTTAATTAGTCCCTCTCCTTCATCTCTCTCATTGACGGTTCTCTCGACAGTTTCATCGCTCTCAAACCCTCATCCCTTTGCTCATCCTCTTCTTCAATTTCTTTCAATTGAAATCGCTAGAGGTCTATAGAGGGAATTGTGTTCGTCCGTCGGTCGTCAATCAGGTTGGATTGTAGATTGGTTCTCTTCTCCATTAAGGCTTCCTCTTCTCTTTTCTAATTCTGATTTTGTATTTCGGGAATGGTTTGATTCGAGGGATGGTCGTTCGAATGGAGATTCGAGAAGGCAGTTCGTAGAGTCCGCAGAGATAGCTTTGCTTCGGATGTGAGGTAGGTGGTAGATGGATTCGGTTGTGTGCGTTCACCCACGGGGGTTTTGGTTCCGTTGTTTTCCGTATATGTTTGTGTGGTTTCTGATCCGTGGTAATTTTGTGTGAGTTCCGGATTTGCGTTTTGATGCGTTACAACCCCGTGGGATTGGTTTTGTTTTGCGTATTTTGTTATGTAAGCATACTTTGACAATGGCGAATCTACCTCTATGGTTCCCTTCTGTTTTGCGAACTTTGAGTGCTTCTGATTTGAGAGTTCGGATTGTTTAATTGCCCTATGTTTGGTGATCGATCTCTGTCTGATTTGTCTTGGTTTTGACCTTCTAATACTGCCATGGTTATGGTTTAAAGGCTTTGGTTTCGTACTGCATTTTTGACATTGTTTTGATGCCTCTGTCTGTGTGAAAATCGCTTCTGTTTTCTGAGTTTTTCGGTATGTCCGAACGTCTGTCCGAGCTTTGAACTTCGGACATACCCTGTTGCGCTTTTATTTTCTAAAGACTTCGCTGTGTCCGAACTTCCGTCCGAGCTTTGAAGTTCGGACACAGCCTTCTGTTTTCTCTGATTTTGGCTTCGACTTGTGTCCGAACATTGATGTCCGGACACAAGCTCGGACACTCCGCGTACCTGTTTTCGTGAAAGGTCCGGACATCCGTCCGAACATGGATGTTCGGACATCTTTATCTCTGCTTCTGTTTTGAGTCTCGACTTGTGTCCGAACTTCGACGTCCGGACACAAGTTCGGACAGGCTACTGTTTTGGCCATATCTTGCTCGTTTAAGCTTTGTTTTGAGTGCCGTTTGCGGCGTTGGTTTCCTCCTTCTGAGTACTATCTGTTTTCATGTGTTTTAGCATGTGTTTAAGTGTTTTCTGATTTTAAGGTCTCCGTTAATCATTTGAACTCTGTTTTGCTCTGAAAATGTGATTCAACCTCTGATTTCAGTTTGCTTTCGTATTTACTAGTCGGGTTACGACTTCTGTTTTGCTAAGGCTTTCCGTTGGTAAGCTTCCGCTCTGATTTCGTTAAGCTTCTGCTTTCTGTTATGATTTGACAGGACTTATGTCCTGTTCTGTATACAGCTTTGGTCTGTTCTGAAAGCTTCTGTTTTGGGACCTAGTCTTCTCTGTGTCTGAACCTTTGGATGGCTGGTCTCGCTGTCTCGTAGCGCGCTATGTAGGATCCTTCTGTTCATGGGTGATGTTCCCCGTTCTGTTCACGGGTGTTTACACCTGTTCTGTTTACGAGTGAGGTTTCCTCGTTCTGTTCACGAGCTGGTTGCTCGTTCTGTCTGTATGCTCTGATTGCTAGTGTCCCACTTCTGTTTGTGTTCTGTTCAGCTTCTGTCTGTTTCTCTGCTCTGGTATTTGACAGACTGCTGTGTGCTTTCTGTCCTTTGAACGCCTCTGTTTGTTTTGTACTGCTTCCGCCTGCTCTGTCTGTTTACAAACTCAGATAGGCTGCTGTGTGCTTCCTGTCTGTTGAGGATTTCTGATTTGTAAAGTGCTCTACTTCGTCTGCTCTCTATCTGTATTTGATTTGAGACGGTCTGCTGTGTGCTTACTGTCTTCTGCTAAGTTCTGGATTTTGCTAAGCTTCTGATTTTGCTAAGCTTCTGATTTCGTTTAAGCTTTTTGAGTGTGTTAAGCTTCTGATTTCGTCGAGCTTTCAGCTTCAGCTTACCTTCTGCTTTTGAGTATGTTTTGACCACCGCTTAGCTCTTTCTGCTTTAGACTTCTGTCTATTTGAAAGGCTTCTGCTTTCTCTCTGATTTCGCTCTGGATAAGCGCTTTGGTATACGTATATGTATGTATGTTCAGTATCTGTTTTGAGCGTGCTCAGCTGATGAAGTTTATCACCTGCTGAGCAATAGTTTTGCTCACCCCTATCTCCGTCTGATTTGCAGGTTTAGTTCGCGCTTGGAGATTCAGCTTTTCCTTTTCGTTTTGGCTTTTGAGTTTTGTATTCAGCTTGTTTGGCCTTGGTGCCCAGTTGTAATTAGATTATGCTTTTGTATTTCAGTCTGGCTTCCGCCTGTGTATTGTAAAGACATGTTGTAATCTTTTATTTGGTAATATATGAGCATTAAATCTATTTTGGGGTTTCGATAGTGTAGCCTTGCGTGTCTTAGGTAATAAGCGCGCGGCGTGTAACGGTCTCTCAACCAGGGTGGTTCTGGGGTCGTTACATTTAGTGGTATCAGAGCTCGGTTTGGTTTTCGTTGGGATTTGTTGGGTGTCTGCATGGCTACGCTTCCGTGTCATTGCCTGTGATGTGCTATGTGTTATCTGTTGCGTGAATTGTCTGCTATCTACTACTTGATTTGATTGATGTCTGGAGTCTGTAGAGTGTATGCTCGGTGGTTGTCCGCTATCAGAGTAGCGCAGCGGAAGCGTAGTGTCTGTCTGTGTATTTGCTGTGTTTGGGTCTGAGGGAGTCGGGTCCTTTGGGAAAGGATGACCGAATGTGAGTTCTTGTTTGACAGTGATGTGTGCTTCAGTTGCGGGCTTGGGTATGTGCTTGGTGTGTGTTCTAATATTGTTGTTCTGGTGTGAGCTTTTGAGTGTGCTTGGTCCTTTGGGAAAGGACGAATTCTAAGAGAGTTCCTGTGCTCTTGGGGCTGAGAGTTATTGATCTTTTGTTCCGCCTCTTCTGTCAGTAAGTCGACCAGTAAACTGGAGTGTTAGCTCTTCGAGGTTAGAGCTTCTGAAATGAGTGAGTGTTCTTTCTGTGCCTTTGTGCTGAGCCTTCAGTGATCATCTACTTTGTTTCCTCTATCAGCGAGTTAACCAGTATTATGAGTGTTAGCTTTGTGAGTGTTCCCTTCTGTGTCTCAAAGCTATGTGTTAGTAATCTTCTGTTTCTCCTTCTGTCAGTCAATCAGTAGTGAGTCCTGAGCGTTGGCCTTGTGAGTGTTCATTGTTTTCTGGCACTAGACGTGCATTTGTTCACATTCTGGTTTCGTCGAATTTCGAGGACGAAATTCTTTTTAAGGGGGGTATATTGTTATGCCCCAGATTTTTTTTTTATTTTCTTTCTGATTCGCAATGGGAGTTTGTGCTATTTTGTAATCTTATGTTAGATTGTCTATGACATTCTCCTTATGTCATTATGTTAGCTTGAGGAAGGAGGGTTACAATTGTCTTCTTCCTTGTTGTGATTTATTAATTCCAAGAGAGAGATTATTAAACTATTTTATTCCCTCTCTCTCTTATTCTAATTCACGTTTAATTAGTCCCTCTCCTTCATCTCTCTCATTGACGGTTCTCTCGACAGTTTCATCGCCCTCAAACCCTCATCCCTTTGCTCATCCTCTTCTTCAATTTCTTTCAATTGAAATCGCTAGAGGTCTATAGAGGGAATTGTGTTCGTCCGTCGGTCGTCAATCAGGTTGGATTGTAGATTGGTTCTCTCTCCATTAAGGCTTCCTCTTCTCTTTTCTAATTCTGATTTTGTATTTCGGGAATGGTTTGATTCGAGGGATGGTCGTTCGAATGGAGATTCGAGAAGGCAGTTCGTAGAGTCCGCAGAGATAGCTTTGCTTCGGATGTGAGGTAGGTGGTAGATGGATTCGGTTGTGTGCGTTCACCCACGGGGGTTTTGGTTCCGTTGTTTTCCGTATATGTTTGTGTGGTTTCTGATCCGTGGTAATTTTGTGTGAGTTCCGGATTTGCGTTTTGATGCGTTACAACCCCGTGGGATTGGTTTTGTTTTGCGTATTTTGTTATGTAAGCATACTTTGACAATGGCGAATCTACCTCTATGGTTCCCTTCTGTTTTGCGAACTTTGAGTGCTTCTGATTTGAGAGTTCGGATTGTTTAATTGCCCTATGTTTGGTGATCGATCTCTGTCTGATTTGTCTTGGTTTTGACCTTCTAATACTGCCATGGTTATGGTTTAAAGGCTTTGGTTTCGTACTGCATTTTTGACATTGTTTTGATGCCTCTGTCTGTGTGAAAATCGCTTCTATTTTCTGAGTTTTTCGGTATGTCCGAACGTCTGTCCGAGCTTTGACGTTCGGACATACCCTGTTGCGCTTTTATTTTCTAAAGACATCGCTGTGTCCGAACTTCCGTCCGAGCTTTGAAGTTCGGACACAGCCTTCTGTTTTCTCTGATTTTGGCTTCGACTTGTGTCCGAACATTGATGTCCGGACACAAGCTCGGACACTCCGTGAAATACCCTGAATAATTACTACCTTAATCAATAAGGATTAAATTAAATCATGAGCAATAATTGGTACAAATATTATTATAAAAATATTGAGTCCAAAATGGACATTGAATTATACATTAATCTTTAACCAAAGATGAAATATTATTAAGGAGAAATAAACTCCTAAAATTAATATCATATGCACTAGTATACCTTAATAAAATTATATAAATAGTTTATATACCCTGAACAAATTAGAGTCACTAACATGTACTTATATATACACACTTTTAAACCAAAAAAAGGTTATAAGTAACAATGTGACATATAAATATGGTCACTTATCTACATACGGGTACAACTAACACCATAGTATTATAAGAGGGAAAAGTTTTCAATTTCCCTCCAAATGTTCCAGCCGGCTTCACCTGCACAAAAGACTAGATAGGCATCATTAGATTAAATAGAGTATTAGAATAAGTACAACTAGTACAAGTAGCATGTCCAACTTCACCTTTTCTCCCCTTACTTTTCCCCACACCACCGTCAGCCCCATCCTTTCATAACAGAGACCTTCCCACTCTTTCTACTGTGACTGAAACAGCTAGCACCACCCAATTCCTTCATTCACATTAGAAGCTGCAACTGGAAGGTAGCAATAACAAAGGAGAAAACGGTAGTATACTGCTCCATTTCTCTCCTTCTCTGCACGGTCTCACCCCCACCTTCCTCACCGAATTTCTGCTCGATCACCACCACCACCTTGCAGTCCATGTCCCTCTTCATTGAACAAAAAAAAAAACCCACAAGAAACTCATGCTCTTCCGGTAAACAGAGGACCAAGCAACAGAAAAAAAAAACGGTACTTGCCAACTATTCCTCCACCTGCTTTTTTTTGTTCTTTCTGAGCAAAGAACCAACCATCTCTTCTCATCGGTTTCCCATGTTTCAAGACTTAACAACTCCCCACTGAAGGTTCCAAAACACCAACCGAGATTACACAAGCTGGAGGACTTTCTCCATCTACAACGGTAAGGGAATACCACTTCAAACACCACTTTCATTCTTCTGTTTTGTGAGTCCAGAAGTGATGGCTTGATACCGCTGTTCTGCCCTCTTTACATCCATGCTTGAAGCTTCAATCCAGCATCCTCTTCGGTTGTAGCAGCAGAGTAACAAGAACCCAACTTGAGCTTCCACTCCCAGCTCTTATCCGCAAGCCAAGAAGCCAAGGGAACAAGTGGTGTTCATGGATTTTTAACCGGTAAGGAAATGTTCATTAAACAGAAAAAAAAACTGGTAAGTTTCCCTTCTTCTTTCTCTCTTTTCATTCACGGGTGTACCTTCCTTTAATCACCAGATTTATTCTTTCTCCCCTCCAAAAGACAGCAAGAATCATCCCCCTAAACCCAGCTCATTTCGGTTGACAAACAAGCAAGGAAGACAACACAAAAGAACAATGTAGGAAGCTCACTTTTCCTTGCTGTTCCTTTGCGCTTTCCTTGTCATACTTCCCAATCGTTTTGCTACTTTCTTTGAGGTGTAGATACCCACGCAAGTGGCTCTGTCAAGCTGCATCATGGAGCAAAAAAAAAAAAATCCCTTCAAGAACACAGCTCCCAGAGTGCTCCAAATATAAGGTAAAACGTGACTTGTTCATGGCTGTTCTAGCCTCATTCTTCACCATTTTTCTTGGAAAAAACTGAAGTACTTTCCTTTGTCTAACTGTCTGAAACTGCAGTACAGTTTCCTTCAAACTTACAAGGTGAGATCCTTTCCTTAGAGCTTGGGAACTCATGTTGAAAAGCCTTTCATTAACTACCTTGAGAAAGTACTAAATTAAAATCTCTTTCATGTTGCAAATGAAAACCGAATGGGTGGAAGTTCCCCCTGGAATGCCGTGAGTTTTGGAACGAGTACCAAGAAGAAGAAATCAACATTAAAGAGGTAATTGGACCCTTAAAATCTTAAGGGTTATGTCTTGGTTTAAAGAAAATTTGAGTATAAAAAAAAAAAACTGATTCATGTCATGTGATTATATATATAGAGCCGAGAAGGAGTGAAGAGCTGGTGAAAGAAGTTCATTGTCGTTATATAAAGGTAATGGTTTTAACCTTCTATTTCCTTAATGATTATTAGCTGGAAAATAATTCAAGAGAATCGAGAAGGTATGCTTGTATATGAGTTGTTAAATCCTAAATACATGGTGAAATTTAAGGACTAAGCATTTAATTATTAAGATTAGTTACTAATAGTCTATTAGCGTCTATTTTATAAGTTACTAAGGAAGGGAACAACCAAAGAAAATTAATTATTTAGTTGTACAAAACCGAGAGAGTTAATACTTGTATGTGTGCTGTTTAGATCCTACATATGTGTAGAAAATTAAGGGGGGGTAAGTACTTGATTAGTGAGGAAAATTGTTAGTGGCTATTAACGTGTATTTTACAAGATTAAAATGGCTTATTTAAGGCTATCTCATAAGTGATTAAGGAAAGAAAATGATTTAATGGTGTTATTATGAGTTCTGTTTGCAAACCGTAACATAATATAATTTAGAGAACACTTTAATGCCATTTAAAAGTTATGATAATGCTATTTTTTTTAAGACCATATAATTAGGTTATATTATTATGTGTAATTTGAGCTCTGAATGGTTATTACTAAATTTATAAACTGATTTAAAGAGGTTGTATAACTTTCTGGTGTAAAGATTATGGTTCTTGCAAATGACTACCTAGGAATATATTAGGGAGGTATTGGTATATTTATAGACTTTTTTTTTTAACATGGTTTAAGTGAATTTTAAAACCTTATAATTTGTCTAAGTAAATAAATAAATTATATATGGGGTCAAACCATAATTAAAAAGAAATATAGAGCATTAAATATGAACAGAAACCGAGAGGGATGATCTTAGGAAGTTTTAAAAATAAAATGTGAATTTTATGAGATTATAGGTTAAATATAAAACTAGAGTATTAATTGGGGTATTTTCATAGATAAAAATAAATCTGTGAAAGGAATAATTAGGTGGTCAACCTTAACCACAAGTAAGTTTGACCAAATTAAAATGATAAGAATAATCATTTTGAGTATTTAAAGAGATATTAAGTCAAAATCATTTATAAAAAAGAAAATGGGTGTTTATGTAATTACCTAAAAATATAGGTATAGGAGAATAATATTAAGACCCTAGGTCTATTTGGGAACTTAAAGAATTTTTGGGATTGGTTTAAGGAATTAATTAATTAAGGGGTATATATATGGCTTAAATGCTAATGTAACAATTCTCATAACTTATGGGCTACTTGGTAAATAACCAAAAATTTGGGTGGAAATATGAATTAGAACAACCTTTGGGGTTGTTTGGGAAAATTTGGAGAAAATATTGGTTGGTTTTGGAATTAAATAAATCAATTTGTGTATATTATAAAGTTTTAAGTGTTAAAAGTAAAGGTTACAAAACAAAGGGGTTATAAGTAAATAAGAGGAATAGTGGGTAGATAAATAAATTTGGGTAGCATGTCGGGACAGTTCTATAATATATATTGATATGTGCACATGTATATTACAAGGTTTAAATGTCTTAGGTTATAAGTTAATAAGGTTAATAATGTAACAAGTATAATATATGGTATAGTTTTGTAAATAATCAAAACGTGTGAGAATGTTGTAGGGATTTCCGAAAACAGAAGGTGCTGTTCGGAATTATATACTTAACACATGTATATGATAATGTTGAAAATCTTAGATTATAAATAAATAAGGTTATAAATATAGTGGTTATAATATATGGGTCGTTTTATAATAATGAAAGTGAAAGGGTAAATGAGTGTTATTACCGAAAATAAACATGGCCTGTTTAGGAAACTTTAAAGTTGGACGGAATATGTTATGGTTTGGGATGATATATTGGGACATTATATTAAGTACGAAAGGATTTGTTATGAGGAGTTATTAAAGAGCAACTATGCATTATATACATTTACGTTAAATGACGGGGTAAGTTGGCGAATTTTAGAAGTATAAGATATGGTTGGAATTTTATTATAAGGAGAACCCTATAATTTATCATGGGGATTTATAACGTAACATTATCTATACGTGCATGTAGCCCGACAATAAGTAAACAAAAGTATAAACGTAACTTCCATGTAATAAATGTTAACCTCATAGCGACAAGAATATATATATACTCGTAAAATATAACTAGTAATGAAAATGTAAATTCCTAAGGTTAACAAACATCAAGTTGAACAAGAAAACAACTAAGAGTGGCTACGGGATGGAAGTAAGGGTTTAATTTAAGATGATGAAGTAGATTCGAGTTATATAAGTATATACTGATAATAGAACCACGTGTATCCAGAGGTGCGAGTGGGTAGACGCCAGCATTGGGCGCTAGAGATTACATGGGGATTTCTACGCGAGCGCTCGTCGGTGTAAGGTATGTTCATTGTGTGGTCCGAACCTCTGAGGGAAGCCTCGGTTCGGGTATTGATTGACTATGTGACAAGAGCGATATTTTGCTATGCATGATTGTGTGGATTATTTATAAGGTTGGTAAGCGATTATTATTGTGCGCGACGTCTTCGGACAATATTACTATGATTGTTTATGTGGTTGGAATAGTAATATTCGGGAACTTTATCCCTAACTGACCTAAGTAAAACGCTTAGGAACGAGACTCGGAATCCCTAGTCTCTAGAGCTTGATACCCGAACCTGACTATAACCTAGACTATGTCTAGGGAAGTACGTAAGACTTCAAAGGTAGTAATGGTAAAGACTTCTTCAAGACCTAAGTATTTACTTAGAGTAGTTGATTAAGGATTAATCATACATTGGAGAGTGTTGGTTATGGTGAGTGGTAGAGGAATCCAATTAGTTTCGACTAGTTGGTTGCGCATTGGTGATCACCGGAGTATAACGTCCGTATCGGACCGACTCCCTCTATATTCCGACGGGCCTAGATAGACTGTTGGACCAGGGTGCCGACTTTGGCACACGGCTTCGGCCATTCATGGACGCCTTTATTAGGCAAGTGGAAGTTCTGGGATTGAATGATCCCTGGCAATGAGCACTTCGTGTGTACGGGAGGACTACTGTCCAGTGAGGTTATTTACGGGTTGTCCCAACACGACACCCATGGATATTGAGAGTAAGACTTAATGGTGGCTAACATAATTTAAAGGAAAAACTACTAACATCTCGATGGAAGTATCTACGCGTTTGTATTAATGTTTACAATACATTGTATGACTGTCATAGCACATGGTGTTTGGTATGTCGTGGATTGGATGTAATGTATGGATTGTCACTTGATGGATTACTGTATGCTTATGCACGTTAGTTACTGCTGTTATATAAACTGTAAAATGAACCAGCATGTAATCAACCTCATGTTCAGACGGCTAATTAACCTAAGTGACCTAAAGGGTCTAGGATTACACTTTAGCATACCAGCATATAGTTTGCTGAGCCCCTTTTGGGGCCAACACATTTCAGGTTGTGGATCGGGACGTGAAGCCGGAGTGCGGGAATATGGGTAGACGATCTCGACTTTTATTTATCGCATGTTTAATATTAAATCGTTTAGCACGTTGAAATTCTGAGAACTCTTTAAATGCTCACTTGTCATAGGTATTGGTTTGTATATAGGATAATGTAATAAATATCTCGTTCATCACTGCGGTTACTTGTTGTTGTTAATTGTTGGATTACGGTTATGCTTCTTTACTCGCATGGGCGAGTAATGGCATGTGACACCCAAGTGAGGATTAATGTAGATTAACTTCCGCTGTGAGACGTCTCTAATTATGCTACGTGAGTGATTATACGAGAGTGATTATTACGAGATTTGCGAGTGGGGTGTTACAAAAAGTGGTATCAGAGCGGAGTACCGCTCTGATGACGAGATATTAGGATTTAGACAGTGAGCATAGGACTTGGGAAATACGGGTAACATTTGTGAGGTACGAGCCGCCGGGTCTTAAACGAACCAGTGTCTTAGAAACACTAAATGCGTAACAAAATTAGCCTTAATGACATATTTGTGTTATTGATTTCTACACGGTAAACTATCGAGTAATAATACGACATAGCGCATTGCGGGTGTCGAGAAGAGGCATGTCGGGGGTGATGGAGGTCCTGTAACCCTGAAAAGCTTTGAGACGGTAGTCGCCGCACTAGCTTGATGGAAGAACATCCCGGGAAACAACAGTAGTACCCCACCCGCCGCTGCCCACATCTCGAGTATCACCCATAGAGGCAATGTAATAGAAGTCACCAAGAAATGCATAGAAGTCTCTCTCAAAATGGGAATAGCTTCAACCGGATACAACCTAGAAGACTCAGTAAAATCTGACCTGCATCAAAATAACCATATGAGCTTACGAGCGAAACTCCTAAAATTACTATAACATAATGCTTAAGGAAAGGAATGTCGTACCAAGGATAACTAGAGTACTCCATCTGCTGAACCCGAAGCACCACAACGTAGCCACGCGGAGCAGACCCCAGCCGATACGAGCTACTAGAAGGGGGAAAGAGTCACCAGGGGTAGAATACCCCGAATTTTGTGGGAACCTTAGGCACTGGTACTAGTACACAACGCGATCTAGGAAACCACACATCTTTAACTTAATGAATTGACTGCAGGAACATGCGTCAGAAACCTCCTCCTACCATGGAGAAGTTTTTAAAACAAAACTCCGAAAGAGCCTAACTTAGAGAACCTAGGAATAAGGTTACCTTAGGAAACTTACCATACCTTAACAAACCGAAATACCTCCAATACTACCCTTCAAGGCTAATCAACTATACCATACTCAAATGACCGAAGCGTTAGTGAAACAAACAATTCCGGAAACCGACGACTCAGCCTGCATGGCGCGCTTTCTACAGCAAGCGCTATAGCCCATACTATACTTACAATTCCGTCTACCTCGCGCACTTGCTACAGCAAGTGCTACGATGATGGCTACAATTATGGTTACAATTATGGCTATAATTATGACTACAATCACAACTATAACTATAATGGCAAATACAACTGAATACTACAGACCGTGTAAACCACAAGCACAACGCCATGTCTACCGCTAATCACCAAACATTCATACAACTTCAGTACGAATCTCGTAACTGTAACCACTGCTACCACTACAACTGCAATTATAACTATAATTGCAACTATGATTACAACTGTAACCACAAGAATAACAGCTGTTAGGATTAGATTCTACAAGACCGGGTAAGTCATGATTACCAGTAATCACTAAATATTCACACAATCATAGTATAAATTCTATAACTACAACTTGCCACCATAGGGTCACAGAACCCTTAGAATATGGAAACTGCAACCACAGGAGAGCCCGACGAGCCCGGATAGTACAACAAAAGGGCATATTTCAGCCCATAACAACTACACCCCTTAAATAATAATAAATCAACAACATTAACTTATAAGATAACATTATAACATACTCGGTAAATCATTTAATGGTTTGAAATTGACGTGGGAGGTGGAACTTGATCCGGTACAGATCAAGGGAAGTTGAACACAAATTGGGGTGGAAGGATAGTTCAACACTGATACTGATCACATCAGGGTCGGATGATTCCTAAAACTCTCTACAAGTGGCCACAAGTAATCACATTAGGAACAAACGAGGAACTGAAGTATGTCAGCTGCGAGCAGCAAAAACTCATACAACTTAACAATCAAAACACCTAGTCTGAATATTCGTAAATAACATTCCACCCCCGAACATATTTATATGAAAAATGGTGGGGAACACAAGCACGTGACAATTAGGGCAATACTACGCCCATAATGGTATACGCCGATAAAAATAAATATTGGAAGAAGAAAAGAATATACTAGTCCTTAATAGGACCAACATTGAAAATGTGACATTATAACACAATTAATACTTAAACCGATCGCAACCTTAAACGCAAATCGGAGCGGAGCACTTGAACAATTACCACCTAAGGCACTAACCATACCAAGAAATGCCATAACTAACTAGGGACGAACAGATGACAAATTACAATTATACACTATTAATTCATTTGATCACACCGATCATTTAATGAGGGCTCCGAATAAAAAAGTAATGGCTATCGGGCATCCCGTCAAACAATAAGTAACAAAGAGGGAATGCGTGTTTAAGACATGTTGTCTAATAACATAACGACCGTCGGGGAAAGAACTATACGAGTTAAACAATGGCCAACAGCCTAAACGACGATACAAGATAACAAATATAGAAGTTATAAAACACAAGTTTAAGGTGGAAGTACTTAATGTACATGAGAAGAACACAAGTCCAGGAGGGCGAAAATACCGCCTCCAACTACCTTCCAATATGTAAAAATTGAACAATAACATTTAGAAATGACATGACAATTAATGGAAACAGGTTAAAACCAGGCCACAATAGAGACTTCCATAAAAAGGGAGAAAACACAAATCTTCGCAATGAAACTCAGAAATTACATTAAACGATGTAACCCTAGGGACAGG
Source organism: Limonium bicolor (assembly GCA_023374045.1). Lineage (NCBI taxonomy): Eukaryota > Viridiplantae > Streptophyta > Magnoliopsida > Caryophyllales > Plumbaginaceae > Limonium > Limonium bicolor. Next base: position 292,508,850 of record CM041780.1, on the reverse strand, counting down.
GTAAAGTCAGAAGAACCATAATATGCACCAAAATTAACGTGCATAACCTAGCGACTTATGAACAAGAGCAGGAAACAACAGATAAGCGCTGAACCGTGAGCATAGTAACCAGCTAACAGTAATTAGAATCAACACATAAGTGACTCCAACGAAGAACTTGATAAGCAATAAAACAACAATGACTTATCAATACGAAAAGTAGTAAATACCTTGAAAGCATCAATGGACTCATGTCAATAACAAAACCAATGACAGAGGAGAAAGACCACCACGTACCACTCAGAAGCAAACTTTACCGTTAGGGCGAGATATCGCAACACCTGTTGAATGAAAGGTACATAATCACACCATTGGGCTGGGAACCCAGGGAACCGAAAAGGAATTTCCTTAGGACACCCCCAACACAAATTAAAAAGGGATATTGACAACAGAATACTTCACGAACGCGTAACGGACATCTCGAGTATACAAAACGAGATATGGGACGACCGTACTCCGTAGGAGCTTGTGGACTTGACGGACTTATCCATAAGTTAGTTAAGTAAGTAGCAATGTATCAGTGGGGTACCCCATACGTGTACACAAGTAGTATAAGAAATGCAAGAAGTAGTTAACTCCGTACCAAGGTCAGAGATATAAATCCAATCCAAAACAAATAACTACCTGGAAAAAAAAATTAAATTAATTAATTAACGAGAAGAGTCCCAATAGAACCCACAAGATTAGAAGAACCAGAAACCCTGAATAGAACACGACTAGGTAGTAACTCCGCAAAGAAATGGTTAACACACAATAACATCAAAGGGAACCTCTCGAAAGAGGAGAGAGTTAGTAGTCAACCTAATGTCAGCTATGAAAACCCATTAAATGGGCGAATAAACATAACTAAAACTCTCGTAAGGTTCAACAACTGTTTTGCACTAACACAATACCTTACATTCAAAAGAACTTACTTAATAACAGAAATCGCCACCTGTAATAGGGGCATAAAGAGAATTACTCTCCAATAGAGGACACAAACAATACCGAATCAGGTCACAATCTTGAATGTCAAATTAAGGGCAACGATATGTTTCCACCCACAAAGGGGCTTAACATAGGTACACCAATGCTCAATAAAAGAGATGCAAAGCTAGTACTCTAGCAGATGCCTTAAACTATAGAACAACTGTCACGATAACTCGACTGTCAAACCGGTTGAAACATGGTGCGCACAGAAGCAATCATTATAAACAACTTATTGAATGAATACATTGACAAGACCAAACGAGTGAAACTCGTAAAGGATTCAAATGATCAGAAATAAATCATGGGCAGGGTATACAAACAACCTAGACCATCAGAGGACACACTCCAAAATAAACATGACTTTCAACGTTATAACCCACACAAGAACTCATAAGGGCACAACCACACTCTTATTAAATAACATGGAAAAATAGAAAGGAAATAAAATATACCAGAGGAAAAAAATGCCTTAATTGCCAAGAAACATACCCATACGGGATGTTGAAAGACGCAAGGCTCAATATAAACGCAACAATGGAGTCCCTAGCAAAAACGAGGTGAACTATACAAGTAGTGGCGTAAGAACAATATACTGAATATACAATTTATAACAACACGAATATTACAATTAATGTATTACTCCTGAACATAACAACCCGAAACCACGAAATGACAAGAATTGCCTTCGTGGATTTATAAGCTAATACATCCAAACTTCAGAAACCAGTGCAAAGAGCACTAATGACAAATGGTAGCCAATGTCATACTTCACCTCAACTAGAAACCAATTAGTGAAGATAGTAATAATAATAATAAAAAAAAACGGTCCACACTAGTCATCCAGAACATCTGGACACGACTTAGACCAAATAGTGTGCATCTACGATTAATGATACCGCACTGACTAAAATACCTCCGTTTCCAATTAAGCAAAGACCGTGGATGACACTGTCATATTGCAATGAAATCAGCAATAACTTTCTGTTGATAAACCATCAATAATATGCCCTTAGGAACGGAAAGGGCAAACCAAGCCCGCCCAAGCCCTATGTACGCGGGCTTGCATCTCATTATGGAGCGAGTGGGCCCAATAAAACGTATTTGGGAGAGCGCACAGGTATTCTACGCCTTTGGCTGAGAAATACGCGCCTCACCCTTTGCATTTTGCCTTTAGAACCGAGTGACGAGAGATCGAACCGTCTCTCAGATATAAGAAGACTCCACTCCGAAGTTTCAATACGGAAACGAGGGAGACCAGGAACAAGACCATTTAAAAGGGTCAAAGTTTGTTGGTCGAACCATGAGGCGAAAAGGCCACATGGGAGTTGGAGAACTCCATGAGAGCCAAGTACCCAGCGCTCTTCTTTTAGCGACTGTGTGATACTTTGAGGGTCACGGGGCGTAACCCTTTTAAGGGGGGTAGAGCCCTTGGCACATTTAGCCATTTTATGTTGTTTTGTGGTATGTATGTACTTTAAGCACTTGTGTTGTGGTTGTTGTGTATTTGTGCGTTAAGAACTTAAGATGTATTTTAAGTATGTGTATGAGCTTTAAACACTTGGGGATATGTTTTGTGATATGAATGTGCCTAGAGCACTTAAACTATTACGTACTAACGTCCTTCGGGACTTGTGATATATATATATATATGGTTGGTTTGGAATGGATTACACTTCAGGAAAGTGTTGGAACTTTAGAATTGATAGGTTGGATGGGTTGATACCTTGAGGTTTCATTGGGTAGTTATGTACATATTCGATTTAGACGACTTCGGGACGAAGTCCTGTTAAGGGGGGTAGACTGAAATACCTTGAATAATTACTACCTTAATCAATAAGGATTAAATTAAATCATGAGCAATAATTGGTACAAATATTATTATAAAAATATTGAGTCCAAAATGGACATTGAATTATACATTAATCTTTAACCAAAGATGAAATATTATTAAGGAGAAATAAACTCCTAAAATTAATATCATATGCACTAGTATACCTTAATAAAATTATATAAATAGTTTATATACCCTGAACAAATTAGAGTCACTAACATGTACTTATATATACACACTTTTAAACCAAAAAAAGGTTATAAGTAACAATGTGACATATAAATATGGTCACTTATCTACATACGGGTACAACTAACACCATAGTATTATAAGAGGGAAAAGTTTTCAATTTCCCTCCAAATGTTCCAGCCAGCTTCACCTGCACAAAAAGACTAGATAGGCATCATTAGATTAAATAGAGTATTAGAATAAGTACAACTAGTACAAGTAGCATGTCCAACTTCACCTTTTCTCCCCTTACTTTTCCCCACACCACCGTCAGCCCCATCCTTTCATAACAGAGACCTTCCCACTCTTTCTACTGTGACTGAAACAGCTAGCACCACCCAATTCCTTCATTCACATTAGAAGCTGCAACTGGAAGGTAGCAATAACAAAGGAGAAAACGGTAGTATACTGCTCCATTTCTCTCCTTCTCTGCACGGTCTCACCCCCACCTTCCTCACCGAATTTCTGCTCGATCACCACCACCACCTTGCAGTCCATGTCCCTCTTCATTGAACAAAAAAAAAACCCACAAGAACTCATGCTCTTCCGGTAAACAGAGGACCAAGCAACAGAAAAAAAAACGGTACTTGCCAACTATTCCTCCACCTGCTTTTTTTTGTTCTTTCTGAGCAAAGAACCAACCATCTCTTCTCATCGGTTTCCCATGTTTCAAGACTTAACAACTCCCCACTGAAGGTTCCAAAACACCAACCGAGATTACACAAGCTGGAGGACTTTCTCCATCTACAACGGTAAGGGAATACCACTTCAAACACCACTTTCATTCTTCTGTTTTGTGAGTCCAGAAGTGATGGCTTGATACCGCTGTTCTGCCCTCTTTACATCCATGCTTGAAGCTTCAATCCAGCATCCTCTTCTCGGTTGTAGCAGCAGTAACAAGAACCCAACTTGAGCTTCCACTCCCAGCTCTTATCCGCAAGCCAAGAAGCCAAGGGAACAAGTGGTGTTCATGGATTTTTAACCGGTAAGGAAATGTTCATTAAACAGAAAAAAAAACTGGTAAGTTTCCCTTCTTCTTTCTCTCTTTTCATTCACGGGTGTACCTTCCTTTAATCACCAGATTTATTCTTTCTCCCCTCCAAAAGACAGCAAGAATCATCCCCCTAAACCCAGCTCATTTCGGTTGACAAACAAGCAAGGAAGACAACACAAAAGAACAATGTAGGAAGCTCACTTTTCCTTGCTGTTCCTTTGCGCTTTCCTTGTCATACTTCCCAATCGTTTTGCTACTTTCTTTGAGGTGTAGATACCCACGCAAGTGGCTCTGTCAAGCTGCATCATGGAGCAAAAAAAAAAAAAAATCCCTTCAAGAACACAGCTCCCAGAGTGCTCCAAATATAAGGTAAAACGTGACTTGTTCATGGCTGTTCTAGCCTCATTCTTCACCATTTTTCTTGGAAAAAACTGAAGTACTTTCCTTTGTCTAACTGTCTGAAACTGCAGTACAGTTTCCTTCAAAATTACAAGGTGAGATCCTTCCCTTAGAGCTTGGGAACTCATGTTGAAAAGCCTTTAATTAACTACCTTGAGAAAGTACTAAATTAAAATCTCTTTCATGTTGCAAATGAAAACCGAATGGGTGGAAGTTCCCCCTGGAATGCCGTGAGTTTTGGAACGAGTACCAAGAAGAAGAAATCAACATTAAAGAGGTAATTGGACCCTTAAAATCTTAAGGGTTATGTCTTGGTTTAAAGAAAATTTGAGTATAAAAAAAAAAAAAACTGATTCATGTCATGTGATTATATATATATAGCCGAGAAGGAGTGAAGAGCTGGTGAAAGAAGTTCATTGTCGTTATATAAAGGTAATGGTTTATAACCTTCTATTTCCTTAATGATTATTAGCTGGAAAATAATTCAAGAGAATCGAGAAGGTATGCTTGTATATGAGTTGTTAAATCCTAAATACATGGTGAAATTTAAGGACTAAGCATTTAATTATTAAGATTAGTTACTAATAGTCTATTAGCGTCTATTTTATAAGTTACTAATGGAAGGGAACAACCAAAGAAAATTAATTATTTAGTTGTACAAAACCGAGAGAGTTAATACTTGTATGTGTGCTGTTTAGATCCTACATATGTGTAGAAAATTAAGGGGGTAAGTACTTGATTAGTGAGGAAAATTGTTAGTGGCTATTAACGTGTATTTTACAAGATTAAAATGGCTTATTTAAGGCTATCTCATAAGTGATTAAGGAAAGAAAATGATTTAATGGTGTTATTATGAGTTCTGTTTGCAAACCGTAACATAATATAATTTAGAGAACACTTTAATGCCATTTAAAAGTTATGATAATGCTATTTTTTTTAAGACCATATAATTAGGTTATATTATTATGTGTAATTTGAGCTCTGAATGGTTATTACTAAATTTATAAACTGATTTAAAGAGGTTGTATAACTTTCTGGTGTAAAGATTATGGTTCTTGCAAATGACTACCTAGGAATATATTAGGGAGGTATTGGTATATTTATAGACTTTTTTTTTAACATGGTTTAAGTGAATTTTAAAACCTTATAATTTGTCTAAGTAAATAAATAAATTATATATGGGGTCAAACCATAATTAAAAAGAAATATAGAGCATTAAATATGAACAGAAACCGAGAGGGATGATCTTAGGAAGTTTATAAAAATAAAATGTGAATTTTATGAGATTATAGGTTAAATATAAAACTAGAGTATTAATTGGGGTATTTTCATAGATAAAAATAAATCTGGTGAAAGGAATAATTTAGGTGGTCAACCTTAACCACAAGTAAGGTTTGACCAAATTAAAATGATAAGAATAATCATTTTGAGTATTTAAAGAGATATTAAGTCAAAAATAACATTTATAAAAAGAAAATGGGTGTTTATGTAATTACCTAAAAATATAGGTATAGGAGAATAAATATTAAGACCCTAGGGGTCTATTTGGGAACTTAAAGAATTTTTGGGATTGGTTTAAGGAATTAATTAATTAAGGGGTATAATATATGGCTTAAATGCTAATATGTAACAATTCTCATAACTTATGGGCTACTTGGTAAATAACCAAAAATTTGGGTGGAAATATGAATTAGAACAACCTTTGGGGTTGTTTGGGAAAATTTGGAGAAAATATTGGTTGGTTTTGGAATTAAATAAATCAATTTGTGTATATTATAAAGTTTTAAGTGTTAAAAGTAAAGGTTACAAAACAAAGGGGTTATAATGTAAATAAGAGGAATATGTGGGTAGATAAATAAATTTGGGTAGCATGTCGGGACAGTTCTATAATATATATTGATATGTGCACATGTATATTACAAGGTTTAAATGTCTTAGGTTATAAGTTAATAAGGTTAATAATGTAACAAGTATAATATATGGTATAGTTTTGTAAATAATCAAAACATGTGAGAATGTTGTAGGGATTTCCGAAAACAGAAGGTGCTGTTCGGAATTATATACTTAACACATGTATATGATAATGTTGAAAATCTTAGATTATAAATAAATAAGGTTATAAATATAGTGGTTATAATATATGGGTCGATTTTATAAATAATGAAAGTGAAAGGGTAAATGAGTGTTATTACCGAAAATAAACATGGCCTGTTTAGGAAACTTTAAAGTTGGACGGAATATGTTATGGTTTTGGGATGATATATTGGGACATTATATTAAAGTACGAAAGGATTTGTTATGAGGGAGTTATTAAAGAGCAACTATGCATTATATACATTTACGTTAAATGACGGGGTAAGTTGGCGAATTTTAGAAGTATAAGATATGGTTGGAATTTTATTATAAGGAGAACCCTATAATTTATATCATGGGGATTTATAACGTAACATTATCAATACGTGCATGTAGCCCGACAATAAGTAAACAAAAGTATAAACGTAACTTCCACGTAATAAATGTTAACCTCGTAGCGACAAGAATATATATATACTCGTAAAATATAACTAGTAATGAAAATGTAAATTCCTAAGGTTAACAAACATCAAGTTGAACAAGAAAACAACTAAGAGTGGCTACGGGATGGAAGTAAGGGTTTAATTTAAGATGATGAAGTAGATTCGAGTTATATAAGTATATACTGATAATAGAACCACGTGTATACCAGAGGTGCGAGTGGGTAGACGCCAGCATTGGGCGCTAGAGATTACATGGGGATTTCTACGCGAGCGCTCGTCGGTGTAAGGTATGTTCATTGTGTGGTCCGAACCTCTGAGGGAAGCCTCGGTTCGGGTATTGATTGACTATGTGACAAGAGCGATATGTTTGCTATGCATGATTGTGTGGATTATTTATAAGGTTGGTAAGCGATTATTATTGTGCGCGACGTCTTCGGACAATATTACTATGATTGTTTATGCGGTTGGAATAGTAATATTCGGGAACTTTATCCCTAACTGACCTAAGTAAAACGCTTAGGAACGAGACTCGGAATCCCTAGTCTCTAGAGCTTGATACCCGAACCTGACTATAACCTAGACTATGTCTAGGGAAGTACGTAAGACTTCAAAGGTAGTAATGGTAAAGACTTCTTCAAGACCTAAGTATTTACTTAGAGTAGTTGATTAAGGATTAATCATACATTGGAGAGTGTTGGTTATGGTGAGTGGTATAGGAATCCAATTAGTTTCGACTAGTTGGTTGCGCATTGGTGATCACCGGAGTATAACGTCCGTATCGGACCGACTCCCTCTATATTCCGACGGGCCTAGATAGACTGTTGGACCAGGGTGCCGACTTTGGCACACGGCTTCGGCCATTCATGGACGCCTTTATTAGGCAAGTGGAAGTTCTGGGATTGAATGATCCCTGGCAATGAGCACTTCGTGTGTACGGGAGGACTACTGTCCAGTGAGGTTATTTACGGGTTGTCCCAACACGACACCCATGGATATTGAGAGTAAGACTTAATGGTGGCTAACATAATTTAAAGGAAAAACTACTAACATCTCGATGGAAGTATCTACGCGTTTGTATTAATGTTTACAATACATTGTATGACTGTCATAGCACATGGTGTTTGGTATGTCGTGGATTGGATGTAATGTATGGATTGTCACTTGATGGATTACTGTATGCTTATGCACGTTAGTTACTGCTGTTATATAAACTGTAAAATGAACCAGCATGTAATCAACCTCATGTTCAGACGGCTAATTAACCTAAGTGACCTAAAGGGTCTAGGATTACACTTTAGCATACCAGCATATAGTTTGCTGAGCCCCTTTTGGGGCCAACACATTTCAGGTTGTGGATCGGGACGTGAAGCCGGAGTGCGGGAATATGGGTAGACGATCTCGACTTTTATTTATCGCATGTTTAATATTAAATCGTTTAGCACGTTGAAATTCTGAGAACTCTTTAAATGCTCACTTGTCATAGGTATTGGTTTGTATATAGGATAATGTAATAAATATCTCGTTCATCACTGCGGTTAGTTGTTGTTGTTAATTGTTGGATTACGGTTATGCTTCTTTACTCGCATGGGCGAGTAATGGCATGTGACACCCAAGTGAGGATTAATGTAGATTAACTTCCGCTGTGAGACGTCTCTAATTATGCTACGTGAGTGATTATACGAGAGTGATTATTACGAGATTTGCGAGTGGGGTGTTACACTCCGCGTACCTGTTTTCGTGAAAGGTCCGGACATCCGTCCGAACATGGATGTTCGGACATCTTTATCTCTGCTTCTGTTTTGAGTCTCGACTTGTGTCCGAACTTCGACGTCCGACACAAGTTCGGACAGGCTACTGTTTTGGCCATATCTTGCTCGTTTGAGCTCCGTTTTGAGTGCCGTTTGCGGCGTTGGTTTCCTCCTTCTGAGTACTATCTGTTTTCATGTGTTTTAGCATGTGTTTAAGTGTTTTCTGATTTTAAGGTCTCCGTTAATCATTTGAACTCTGTTTTGCTCTGAAAATGTGATTCAACCTCTGATTTCAGTTTGCTTTCGTATTTACTAGTCGGGTTACGACTTCTGTTTTGCTAAGGCTTTCCGTTGGTAAGCTTCCGCTCTGATTTCGTTAAGCTTCTGCTTTCTGTTATGATTTGACAGGACTTCTGTCCTGTTCTGTATACAGCTTTGGTCTGTTCTGAAAGCTTCTGTTTTGGGACCTAGTCTTCTCTGTGTCTGAACCTTTGGATGGCTGGTCTCGCTGTCTCGTAGCGCGCTATGTAGGATCCTTCTGTTCACGGGTGATGTTCCCCGTTCTGTTCACGGGTGTTTACACCTGTTCTGTTTACGAGTGAGGTTTCCTCGTTCTGTTCACGAGCTGGTTGCTCGTTCTGTCTGTATGCTCTGATTGCTAGTGTCCCACTTCTGTTTGTGTTCTGTTCAGCTTCTGTCTGTTTCTCTGCTCTGGTATTTGACAGACTGCTGTGTGCTTTCTGTCCTTTGAACGCCTCTGTTTGTTTTGTACTGCTTCCGCCTGCTCTGTCTGTTTACAAACTCAGATAGGCTGCTGTGTGCTTCCTGTCTGTTGAGGATTTCTGATTTGTAAAGTGCTCTACTTCGTCTGCTCTCTATCTGTTTTGATTTGAGACAGTCTGCTGTGTGCTTACTGTCTTCTGCTAAGTTCTGGATTTTGCTAAGCTTCTGATTTTGCTAAGCTTCTGATTTCGTTTAAGCTTTTTGAGTTGTTAAGCTTCTGATTTCGTCGAGCTTTCAGCTTCAGCTTACCTTCTGCTTTTGAGTATGTTTTGACCACCGCTTAGCTCTTTCTGCTTTAGACTTCTGTCTATTTGAAAGGCTTCTGCTTTCTCTCTGATTTCGCTCTGGATAAGCGCTTTGGTATACGTATATGTATGTATGTTCAGTATCTGTTTTGAGCGTGCTCAGCTGATGAAGTTTATCACCTGCTGAGCAATAGTTTTGCTCACCCCTATCTCCGTCTGATTTGCAGGTTTAGTTCGCGCTTGGAGATTCAGCTTTTCCTTTTCGTTTTGGCTTTTGAGTTTTGTATTCAGCTTGTTTGGCCTTGGTGCCCAGTTGTAATTAGATTATGCTTTTGTATTTCAGTCTGGCTTCCGCCTGTGTATTGTAAAGACATGTTGTAATCTTTTATTTGGTAATATATGAGCATTAAATCTATTTTGGGGTTTCGATAGTGTAGCCTTGCGTGTCTTAGGTAATAAGCGCGCGGCGTGTAACGGTCTCTCAACCAGGGTGGTTCTGGGGTCGTTACATTTAGTGGTATCAGAGCTCGGTTTGGTTTTCGTTGGGATTTGTTGGGTGTCTGCATGGCTACGCTTCCGTGTCATTGCCTGTGATGTGCTATGTGTTATCTGTTGCGTGAATTGTCTGCTATCTACTACTTGATTTGATTGATGTCTGGAGTCTGTAGAGTGTGTATGCTCGGTGGTTGTCCGCTATCAGAGTAGCGCAGCGGAAGCGTAGTGTCTGTCTGTGTATTTGCTGTGTTTGGGTCTGAGGGAGTCGGGTCCTTTGGGAAAGGATGACCGAATGTGAGTTCTTGTTTGACAGTGATGTGTGCTTCAGTTGCGGGCTTGGGTATGTGCTTGGCTTGTGTGTTCTATATTGTTGTTCTGGTGTGAGCTTTTGAGTGTGCTTGGTCCTTTGGGAAAGGACAAATTCTAAGAGTTCCTGTGCTCTTGGGGCTGAGAGTTATTGATCTTTTGTTCCGCCTCTTCTGTCAGTA
>CM041780.1:292459034-292497615 GCA_023374045.1 Limonium bicolor | reverse complement strand
AATTCCATGTTCTTTAGCTCGTTTTGAAGAGCTCTAATTCCTCTAAAACTTTCATGTTTATGGTTTAAGCCAATTCTCAACCGATTGTAAGGGAAAGGTGAAATACCCCAAACTTATTAAACATGGATTAAATATCTAATCACATTAATTAAGGCCTAAACATGCCTTAGAAAATCAACTGAGAACAACAGTGGTCAACACAAAACAAGATGTTGCACCCTTTGACTGTTAAGGGTAAATAAATACCCAAATGAACTATGTAGGACCCAAATATTTGTCCTAAGCATATTAACACATTACTAAACATATTATAATTGTTGGGCAACACTCCAACACAAAGAACAAGCACTTTCATGCTTCAAGGTCAAAAAGGGCAAAAATGTGCTCTAAGAAACCTTAAAGGTCTAATGACCTCTAAATGATATAAAATTGAGTTACATGATCAAATTTCATGTAAGGAACACAACAAGACCGTTGTCAAAGAAAACAAAGCTCAGAAACACCAGGCAACACAAAATGTGCGCTAAAACTCCTTAAAGCACGTTTTTGTGAAATTGTCTTTTAAATTGGTTTTAAATGGGCTAAAAGGTTATAATTACCTTTAAATATAATAAAATATCATATTATATGATATTAGGAATTTAATTCCAGAAATTTACGAATTTTTACAAATTTAATATTAAAATATTAATAAAACCCTAATGTGGGGCCCGTTTGGGTCAACATTGACTAAGTTGGTCAATGTTGACCATTGACCACGAAATGGACTACATAAAATCAGATAATTAAGTCTCTTAACAGACCAAGAGACAAGTCCCATGTGACAATTAAATGTAGTCCTTTACTTTTACATAAAATAACAAAAAAGATAAACTTTACCTTATAAAACAAAAAAAGTGGGCTCCACTTACCTTACCCATGTGAGCCAGCCGAATTGGAGCCTCCACTTGCTCCTCTTCCTCCTTGCATTTCGGTGCTCCAAGCTGGTACACGACAAGAGATGAGTCACCTTACAATAAATGAACTAAAGTAACATTATTTATCTCCATTTTCATTCAAAATTGGCTCCAATCATGCCCTACCTTTGTCAATCAAGGACGGCTGCCCTTGTCATTGTCTCCTCCTTGTCTCCACCGAATTTACTCATCAATTATCAATTACAATCAGACTTGATGAGTCACCAATTCAATAATGACATAAAATATTCAAAAAAGTGCTTTAAGGCAATATTAGGTCATCCTCCTTCATTTCTCCTCTTCAGCCGAGGTTGCTCTGTCCTTGAGCTCTCTTTGGCTCCTCTCCACCGTAGGTAAGAGTTCCAAGCACCATTGATGAGATCTCAAGCTCTAGGTAAGCTCCTAAGGCATAAAAATGCCCATTTTCTTCATCTTTCTTTCCTTTTTCGATTGATCTACACTCCAACCTTTTCTATACATCTATGTAGAGTGATTTGGAGGTTAAAGGAAGTATTGGTTTCGTACATAACCAGATCTAAGGAGGAAAGTTCAAGTCTTGACCATTTAAGGTAAAAATGTGCTTTAAGCTCATAACTTTTGATTCCCTTCAAGTTCGGCTGTGAAACTTTGTTCCTAGCCTTATTTTCTTCTCCATTTCATGTGGAATCAGTTGGTTAGCCATTTGGAGCAAGGGTGGCCGAGATCCAAAGGAAATACCCTCTTTTAAGGCATTTTTCCATGGTAAAACCTGATAACAAGGTAGCTTGTTGAGATCTAGCTGTTTCCTATGTCAATATGGTGGATCTAACACCCTGTGGTGTGTTTTATTCAGGTCGAAACCATCTTGAACTCTCCTTGCATTTTAAGGTGATTTTTGCCTTAAATCTTACATTAAATTACTTCTTATGGTTAGATCTTTCTTGGAGACTAACTAGGCCTTGTTTTCTGTTTGAAACATGCAAGAGAAGCTTTGGAAATTTTATCTAAGGCTGGCCGAATTCAAACAAGGAATTATTCAAGCTAAATCAAGGTATAAATCACTTAAACATTAACTTTACTAAGTTAAAATGTTCTAAACTATTTCTATACCAATTGCCGTGAGAGAACATGGTAATAAGGTCATTTTTGACCTTAAAATGTTTAAAGAAATGGCTTAGTAAATTTATCTAAGTGATCAAGTAACATAAATGTCAAATTTAAGACATTATGTGGAAGTTTGGTAATTAAATGGAAAGTGTGTGGTGAGGCCGAGAATTATAAGTGTTTTTGGGACATTTATGTGTAATTTATTTTGCAAGACAATGTTTGTAATAAGGCCATGTATTTTAGGCCATTTTATTTATGCATTTACAAGTTTTTAATTAAGTTTAAGTAGTATAAATGCATTACCGAAAATAAATGGGGTATTAGGTATAATTAAATTAAATTTGAGGGATTTTGAATAATAAGGCCGAAAATTAGAGGTAAAAAGAGTTAAAATAAAGTTTATAAGATTTTATAAAGTTTTAGGGTTAAATGGTGAATTTTAGAAAGTTTGGGTACTAAACCGTAATTATAAGGAAATATTAAGGTGGTCAACATTGACCATATGCTAGGTTTTGACCAAAATAAATAAGTTAGATAACTTATTTAAGGTTTTATAATAAGTTATGTATTTAATGGTAATATTTTTTATAACATATGTGGTAAATATGTTATTACCAAAAATAAAGGGTGTACAATGGCATTTTAAAACACCCATGGGCTATTAAGGATTTTTAGGAATTTATTGGGTTGTTTTTGGAATTAAAATAAACTTTATATGTATAATATATAGTTATTATGTCATTATGACACTTTGGAGAAAAATAGATGGTGGAATGGTAAATACCAGGAGTATATGGGTTAATAAGGATACTTATAACCCTTTGGTAAAATTTGGAGATTTTAGAATTATATAGAGTGTCTATTGAGATATGTGTATAAGATATGATATTAATGATATGGTAAAACATATGTGATTAAATAGAGCCAAATGGCAATTATAGAATAGCACAAGGGCTGTTCGAAATTTACAAAAAAATAACCATAGTTATACTTCTTTTAAGTTGAAATGTTATATTGAATGGTATATATAACATGGTAAAAGAAAAGGGGGTGATTTTGTAAAAAGGAAATTATGGTTAAGGAAAAGTATAAGGTTTAATATATGCCTACGAGGCAATATACAATAGTTTATATAAAAACTATAGAATAAATTAAAGGGAATAAAAATATCATATCAAATGATATTAGAATTTGGTATAAATTACATAATTATGTGGTCAAAAGGGAATTTAAATAAATTCAAGGGCTATACCGAATTAATAAGAATTGGAAAATGAATTTTAGACTATGGTCTACATGTCATAAATGTTATGACAAATATGGTATTAAGGTGGTTTAATGGAATTAATATAAGGAAGGGTACTCACATAAAATGATGTGACAACTATAAATAAATGGGATTTATAAACTAAGGTGTTTATGGAATAAACCTTAGGAGTTGTAATTATACAACATAAAATGTTATATGATATTTGGATAATAATCTTAATATAAGTTGTATAATATAATACAACTAATGGGGATAATCATCTAATAAAGGATGATAAAATGTAACATAAAATATTAGAGTCTATGAAACTCATGAGAATTACCTACGTGGTAAAAATATATATACATACACAAGAATAATGTATATAATGTGGATATATATATTTTAGAATGCAATATAATATAAGAATGCATGCATACGTGCAACTATAGGTTACGTACCTAAACTAGATGTGGATAAGATTAAAAGAAATATAAGGAATTAAACTTAACAGTTGAAATAGTTCTGACGTACGCGTTTTAAGTAACAAAGCCGACTGTTTTAGAAAAACCTGTAACAAACAACTGTAGAAAACAGGGGTGAACTGTCGGGGTTACTTATAATTCGGAAATACCGGATGTAGTTAGTCATGGAGACTGACTTATAGTTTTTATTACCGTTTAGAGTATACTTCTGACAAGGACGCTTGACGAGCTAACGGACTACACGGAGCGTAGGATCTTGCTGATTCATACTCCACCGTAATACAGTCAGGGTGAACGGTATGTAAAGGTGAAACACCCCAAACCTTAGTATATTGTTTAAACACCTAAATATGGTATATTAAGACTAAAAAGAGTCTTAGAAACATTAGTAAACAAATTTAAACAAAGGAAAACATGAAATGTGCTTTAAGGTCAATAAGAGCCAAAATGTGCTCTAAGTTTGGGTTGAGCTTGGTTAAGACCTAATGAACTTACCAAGACCTTATTTATATACTAATGAACATATTAAACCAATTACCAAAGAAAACCAAGCTTGAAAACAAGTTAAAACACAAAATGTGCTTTAAGGAGTCTTAAAGTACATTTTTGAAAAATTGTCTTGTAAATGAGTTTTGAGTGGCTAGATGTCCATCATTACTCTTAAATATATATGTGTACTATATAATATCACATTTGGATGTCTATATCAATAGGAAATCAAAAATTTCACTTCTATGTGCCTTGTTTTCATGAATAGTAATTTTAATAAGCTATTTTGTAACATATGTTGTATTAAGTAATTAAATGTTCAACAAAGACTAAAATACCCTCATATTACTATTGGGGGCCGGTTTTTAAGGTTGGTGACTCACCACCCTTGTTAGCTCATTAGTTAAATAAAGATGACAAGTTAAGTACTATTTACTTTACTTTATTAACAAATATCTTCAAAAGCAACTTACCTTCTCATTTCTTTTCATTTCTTTCATTCACACGGTCCAAACTCCTTCTTCAACCTCTCTTCTTCATTCTCTCACGGTACTACAGCACCACCACCATTTCACCACCTTTGACCATCAATTGTTCATAGCTCACTTAACCAAATCAAATTCTAAGACCACCATCTTCTTCCTCTCATCAAGCTCTTCATTCCTATCTTCTCAAAACTTCAAGAGCCCCATTTCAGTGCCATGGAGTTCCACCATTGAAGGAGCTTGAGCTTGTATTTCTACATATTATTACTCTCCTTTGCTTCTAGGTAAGGAATCTCAAATAAAAACTACATTTCCTCCATGTTTTTGTTGTGACCGGAAATACCCATTGAAGGTGCTCTTTATATGGCTTTGTTTTAGCTTCATTCCAACCTTTCAAGGACTAGGTGGAGTCCTCTCTTCATAGATATTCAAACTCTCTTCAAAGACCAAGGTAAAACAACTACATTAATATTTTAGAAATAATGTAAAACTAGGGTTTACAATGAGTTTAAGCTTGGAGCTTGTATACTCATTTCAATGCTTGTATATTGTTTAGAACTGACAAGGAATCAAATACCTTACCGGTTTTATAAGGAAACAAGAAAGAAGTTGTTTGGAAAAGAGGTAAATATACTAACCTAATGTTGTTTTAATGCCTTAGGAGAAATGAGCTTATAATGCTTGTTAAAACTACCTAAAGAGAAAAAGGTGAATGACCTAGTAAATGTTCTCAAGGAGACTAGTAAAAGAACATATGTCTTGTTGTATGTATTCGCAGGTCAAAGGCATATATATTGTGGAAATTCAGTGTTTATGATTTAAGCACTTTAAGGGCCTAAGAGCCATGCATTCTAAGGGCCTAAGTGCCATGCAATTTAAGTTATGCATTATATTGTAATGTAGTGAGATTTGAGGGAAGTTTTGTGTATGAGAGTGTTCTTGGTGTTCTTAGTGTTCCTGGGTGTTTAATGGTGAAAACAATGTGCTTTGGTGTAACAAAATGCTAGGAGAACCTATGTCGAAATTTAGGAAATGTATAAGGAGTTCAAGATGTTTTAAAGGAATTTTGATGAACTAGGAAGTGTTCTAGAGTGTAATGAGGACTTAGGCATTATCTTGAGGTTTTAGTATGTACCAAAGTCATTTTGGACTTAGGAAAAGACTTAGGCAAACTTTGGTAAATTGAGGAGAAAGTGTAAGCTTAGAAAAAGGGATTTCAAGGATGACATAAGGAGTTTTAGTTTGTAAGAAATGATGTTTAAGTAATGATGTTGTGTGGAAGAAATATCTTGGTATAATGATTAGAATAGGCAAGGAATACCACTTAGAAACCTAAGGAGAAGATACTATAAGTGTTGGAGGCTTTGGAGAAATTTGGCTAAGTGTCTGAAGACTTAGAAATTGAGTAATATGCCTTGTCTGAACTTCCGTCCGGACATGGAAGTTCGGACAGGCTCTGTTGGGTAGAAGAATTCTCACTCGCGAACAGTGTCAGAACTTGGGAAGCCCGGACACTAGTTCGGACGTACCCATTCATCCTTAGGATTATCCTCGAACTGTGTCCGAACTTGGGAAGTCCGGACACATGTTCGGACGCATGGATTTCTGTCTAGAATTTTTCTCGACTCACGTCCGAACTTACGAAGTCCGGACAAAGTTCGGACGTGTGTCTGTTTCTGTCTAAAGTCATGGCTTGCGTCCGAACTTGGAGGTTCGGACACAAGTTCGGACGGGCCACTGTATGGACCAAAATTGTTGTTTTAAGTGGGGAAATGATGTCTAAAAATGGTAATTAGTTAGTAATGATGATATGAGGTTAATTAAGACATGTTAGGAGTGTTATAATGGTAGTTAAAATGGTGAAGAGATATAACAAGTGTGAAAAATAAAATAAAATAGATATGTGAAGTAACAAGTTAACAATGGACTAGTGCGTTAATTAACCGACGTTACTAATGTGTTTAGGATTCTCTCAAGGTGGAAACGAATCGAGGCAAGGACCAAGGTATGGTTTTCTTGTAGTCTGTTGCCTACCGGTTTACACCGGCTTGTGTGTTGTTTGTTTTTCTGTATGTTTATGACTTTGTAAGATTAAAGCATGTAAAGAGTTTACAGTTGTTAAATATTATTATGTTGATAAGTATGACTCTCTCTTCCCTTGTGTGTGTCTAACAAGACTTGACCTATTGCTGTGAATTGTGTATTGAGTTCAACAATGAACTGCTAACAAGTGCTAACGGGGGAAGTGAGGAGTCCGGTCTGTTCCGGCCACGCGTGTGAGTATGGGAGTCGATGTCATAACCGGTTCGATTCTCTTTGTATGTTATGGTTGTTTTCCAATTTGGTTTCCAACCTTCCTTTTAGCTTGACCAAGTGTTATACCCAAAATTTTGACCCCCTGGTTAAGGTCTACGAGGTTGTGAGAGCCATCTCCATCAAACAGTAAGAGACTCCGGCCCGATCGGCGTGTTCCAGGGCCTGAGGAGCAGTTTCGTCATTGTCAGGGGCATTTTCGTAATTTTTAAGGCTTCTGAGTTCTCCTATAGGCTTTCTCTCTCCTCCAAAGGGTGCCCAAATCAGCTCGAAATGCTTTGATATTTTAACCCATGATAGAGGATGACATTTTAAGCATAATGGCGTTGGAATTTTGATTTTTCGAATTTCCAATAATTTTCTAGCAATTTCTGACTGAATCTGACGAGAAATTCAATTTAAAAATGCTCTAGCATTTAAAAAATTCGTTTCCACCTCAGAAAATTCATAATATCCATTCTTGACATGTGGTTAAAATTTCATAGCAAAATTCCTTTGGGAAGTTACTTAGTTAAAATATCGAAAAATCTTACTTTTACTAGATTTTCTTTATCTTTAAGAAAGTCTATATAAAGGGATAGGTTTTTGGATAAAATCAGAACCTCACATACCGAAGAACCCTAGAGAGTCAGAAAACACGGCCTCCTCTCTCTCTCTCACGTTTTCCAACACCCGGCCACCCAAATCATACTGAAAATCCCCCGAAATCACCATCTAAACACGTTTTCCAATCCCCAAAGCACCAATAATCATCAAAACCACAAAAAACACCTCTAAAACGTGAAGAACAGCAAGAACAACCAACAACCAGAAGCTTGGTTCGAAATCCTCTCGGGTCTGCCATCAACGGAGCACTCGACGATCCCGGTGTGAAGAAACGTTGTGAATCCGAAGGTAAAACAGGTAGAAACTCCACTTCCCTGATTCACCACGGTATTATCTGTCTTGCCTCAAAATTTGGGCTCAAACTAACCTTCGTAGGCTTCTGTATTGCTGTTTATTTAAGCCTCTGTCAGATAACTTGTTTGCTAAGTTTCGTGCTTAATTCGAATTCAAATTGAAAACTTTCAATCACTAACGTCTTGTACATCTTTCAGGCTACACACCCATAAAATTTGAGCTCAAAACACCCTCGGGAACCTTCTGAAAACCCCTGTCCGTGGGTGGTCCGTGACCTCGGACCTATGGTCCGGGACCTCGGACGCGTTGTCCGAGACCACGGACACCCACGGACGGCGGCGGGATTTTAAAAATTCAAAATTTAGGTTTTTCTAATAATGTCCGGGCCCACGGACATCCTGTCCGTGGCCCCGGACTTGCAAATTTTGTTTTCCTTTAATTTCGACTTTTCTGTATTTAGGTTAACTGGGGTCCGTGGTCTCGGACGTTTGGTCCGTGGCTACGGACGTAAGCAAAATTTGACCTAATTCTGCCTCCGAAACCCTAGTTTAGGTAGCTTTTAATTTCACTTTAATTTCTGTCAAAAAATGTTAAAAAAAAAAAAAAACAGAAGCTCGCGCACTTAGGTTAAAACAACTCGTAATAAGCCGTAAATAAACTAAGTAGAGGAAAAACGACCTAGGGGGTAATGAAAGTAATTGAACCCTAATAAGTCGAATATCAAGCCCCCGAACCCGAACTCTCCTTTCCTAATTTGATCTAGGTAAAATTAGGTGGCGACTCATAATAGGTTCCAGTGAGCTAGCTTAGGTTTTAATAATTATTGTTATGTGACATAGTTATTAATCTTAGGTTATAAGTGGACCTAAAACCCGTTTAGATCCTAATCAACTTAATCAACATAGGATAGGGTTTAAAATCGAGGCTCACAGACTGGCGACTCTGCTGGGGAAAAACTTCTTAATTTTAACTTGTTTAATTTTAAGAAAGAGGGCTTAACTCGAAAATGTTTATTTATGGCTTTATTACTTTGTTTGTTTACTTTCGTGCGCACTTTAATTTCTGTACCTTTGCATCATATGAGAGCGAGGGTCCACGCAAACCGATTTCACCCCGGGACCCGTTTGAGGGTCCCCTGTCAGGGACTCACACCTTTTAGGTGATGTGAATAAGCGGGGGAAAAGAGGAGGATGTCGTCTAACCACATCCCCTTAATACCTGGGCTTTAGCCCCAAGCGTTTTCTTGGCAGTGTCCTTACCTAGCCCATTGTTTGGTCAGTCAAAGACCCGGCCGTAGACGCACACCTTCAGGTGATGTGAAAAAAGTGGGGAAGCCCAAAGAGAATAGCGTGCAAGCCCTATTCCTTTGTGGTAACCTGGGCCCATGCCCCGAGCACCTCTCCGGATCGATCCATACCCGTTTTGATTAAAGCGTCTAGTGAGGACATGTTGAATTTGTGTGGGCCTTGCTTGCTTGTATGATCGGCCCACTACCCAGCCTAGAAATTGATAGGAACCTCTCCTACATCAACTCAGCCCAACCTGAATTGGCAGTTTTATTGTTTGCGGCCTAGAGGTCCTGTTTGGTTTAATGTGTGAGTCATTCGGGCTTCGGCCCAAAAGCTTAGACTTAGGTGATTTCTCATCTGGTCCAATTTGAATTATCCATTTTGTTCTACGCCCATCCACCTAAAGCAATCCATAAAAATCCATCAGGCCTTTCCATTTCAAGGCCCATTCTAGTCCAGGAAGACTTCTTACTCGGGTTTTGACCCACGATCCTAGACACGGGTATCATCTTCAGGCCCAGTCATAATTACTCGGCCCAAATTCCAATTCACATCCAGAACATGGTTTAGAAATCACTTCGGCCCATTGCGCTTTACTTTTAACCCAAACACATTCTGGCCCAAGCGCCCAATTCTCAGAACATTTCAGCCTAGGCACCAGTTCACAGCTCATGAATCATTCCGGCCCATGTGCCTCTCTTCCAACTCATTTCGGGCCTCAGTGCCAACCCACAATTTTCAAAACATTCCAGCTCATGTGCAGCCCAAACAAGTCTTAGCCTAAAACTTCTTTGCGGCCCAGAATTTTTAGCTCGGGTCACTTTTGTTTTCCAACAGATAAGCCCAAATCTCAAAGAATGGGAGAGGGAGGAAATCCAATCAACATGGATGCCCAGTTAGCCGAAGAATTCAATGGGATGCTGAAAAAGATTGAGCGCATGGAGAGGGCCAACAAGCCAGCTGGTTTTGACCACTTTCCCACTGGATTATATCCCAAGGTTGATCTCCCTCCAAGGTTGAAATTGCCAACACTTCCTCTATACAAAGGTTCCTCCGACCCACAACTTCATTTGGCAATGTTCGATAGGGAAATGTCCATCCTTTCGCTAAACGACATGCAGAAGGCCAAGGTATTTGCTCACTATCTTGATGAGACCCCTCAGCATTGGTACATAACTCAAAGGATAAATACCAAGACATACGAGGAGGTCTGTGAAGCCTTTCTGCATCATTTTGAGTACGCTAGAAGTTTTGGAGTCACCAGGGCTGATCTTGCAAGCACACGACAAACAGAAGGTGAATCAATGACCGACTTCGTCAAGCGTTGGAGGATGAAGGCAGCCGCTATGCTCACAAATATGGACGAACAGGAACAAATCCGAATGGTAATCAAAAATATGCGGAAGCAATACAGTGACGAGCTGAAATTCACATACTTTCCTAGCTTCAACATGCTGATGGGACAAGTTAATGTCCTAGAAGAAATGATTCACCAAGGGGAGTTAAAACTTGGGAACTCAAAAAACACCGGGAATGGCTCGGGGACAGCAGCCTGTATCCAGAGTGGCACCCGAAAGAGAACTAGGCAGCATGAGGTAAACACCGTTCGACAGGTAAAAGGACCAGGACAAATCGTTGGGGCAGTGGAATCATCCCGAAAGAGCTCCCGTCGAAGAGAGTTCACAAACATCGGTCAGCCATTGAGCCAGGCTTTTGGAAGACTCCAGGAACGAAACATGCTGCAACCTCTCACCCCTCGACAAAGGGACCCCCAAAAAGGAAGGAATCTGAACCAGTATTGTCAGTATCACCAGCTTCCCGGTCATGACACCGACAACTGCAAAATTTTGAAGCAGCACATCCAAGATCTTATCAATCAAGGTTTTCAACTCCCCGAGTAGGAATCCCATGTCAAGCACCATCAGAGAGTGCTATCTTCAAGTGTTTTCTCCGATTTCTTCTCTTTACTAGTCATTTTTATGTTTTTCCAATGTTTGTAGTAGTTAGTTTCCTTTATCATTTTCGGTAGTTTTCCTGAGTTTGAAATTTCCAACATTATTCTTTTTGTTGAATAAAACATAGTTCCGTTTTCATAATTTTTATACAAAGCATCATTCGTTTATTCGAAAAAACTTAAAAAGAGCACTCACGAAGTAATCGTTTTCAGACTATGCGATGGAACGGCTTGTCTCTTGTTTCTAAAAATTTGAACATGCCTAACCAAACACCACAACTCACCACATAATATCCAAACAACCCACAATGAGGTTCAAGGCCCACATCTATCAAACTGTTGTCACAAACCCCAAATCAATACTGGGGGCAATCTGAGTTTAGAATCATTGTCTTCGAATCTTTTGTTTAAACGTGTGAACTAGTCTTTGAGTGAAATTCGCGAGAGTGTCTTGAGCGGAAAAACCATGAGTGAACGAGCGTGTCATTTTTACACGACTCCGGTGAGTCCACATTCAAAGGTGAGGTAAACGGTATAACTCCGACCGAAGGAGATAATTTGTAAATTTACGCTTAGACCTGTGAAAAGTAACAAAGAACGGATATACAACTATCAGGAATGACGAAGCACCTAGGTACAGCACCACATAGCCAAAAGCTTGTAAACCCTGTCATTAAACCCTAGGCACCCCCGCCGAGCCTTTCATATATCCCTTTCGATATTATGAACTCCACAAAATAACCCAGCCAATGATGAATGTCCGACCCGGTGACCAAAGGAGGCGAGGAGCCCGACTCTTAGATAACATTCTCATCAGTCCGAAGAAGCAATGCCGCTATCAGCATGACAAAGTGATCCGCAAATGGTCCTAGAGTGACACAGGATCCAAAGAGCTCACATCAAAACAGCTCTCGAAGCCCAAAACCGGGAAACACAAGAACCCCGAAGGCAAAGTCAAGAAAGGATAAAGAAAAAAGGCAAACCCGAAGTGCCTCGAAGAAATCCAAATGACAAAGAGAAGAGAAATGGTGTAAAGGACAACTTCAAAGTCCAAGTCCAGAAGCTCAAAAACAACGACAACATAAAGCAGCTAGACGACTTCAAGACAAGGAAGATGAATCCGAGAGAAGACGCAAGTTGCAGCTTTGGTCACCCATTCAAGCTCCACATACCTCAAATATCCCTCCATGATCCCGTCGTCTTTCATCACACCCTGTGGCCACGTTATAAGCCTCGAAGACTTCCGACTTGGTAGTTGTGTATCCAATCACGTGAAAGTAATAGATCGAATGCGTAAATTCATCAAATATCAAATTCAATGGTCTAGAAGTTGTGACCGTAAGTGAGAAACGAGTGTAAACACCAAACACGTCGAGTGTAGGTTAGGAAGCACCAAATCAGAACATAAGCCTTGGCCCTGTGAGGACGAGACTCGTTCGCACGTTTGATCAAAGAAAATACTGGGGGCAATCGATCGGAGTGATCGATTGCCATGAACTTTAGCTCAGATTGTCCTAAGGAAAAATACTGGGGGCAATTGTTGGTTCCAACAATTGCCATGATAACACCAATTGAAACCCAAAGCTTGAGCACCTCCATCCCACCACAGGCACACATAAGCCCTTACCTCCACACCAAACACCTCGGGCCCACACAAGCCCTTACCCCCACACAAATTCTACTTCACCACACAGGCTCACGTAAGCCCTTACCTTCACATCATACACCACAGGCACACATATGCCCTGATCACCACTCAAAAGATCTCTGCATCAAAACCACACCCACCGGTAGCATGTTCATCTCCTAGGAGATAAATTACAAGTCTGAAATCTTTAGTCAGGAAATGATAACTTCACTTTCTTTTTCAATAAATAGAATTTTCCTCAAACACTGCCATGTTTGGCACCTTCGTCAGCAATTTCTTGTCTTGAACAATTCTTCTTCAAACATCGCCATGTTTGGCATATTCCTAGCAATTTCTTGCTTTCAACAAATCTGCATCATCGCCATGTTTGGCATATTCCTAGCAATTTCTTGCTTTCAACAAATCTGCATCATCGCCATGTTTGGCATATTCCTAGCAATTTCTTGCTTTCAACAAATCTGCATCATCGCCATGTTTGGCATATTCCTAGCAATTTCTTGCTTTCAACCAACCTACATCATCGCCATGTTTGGCATATTCCTAGCAATTTCTTGCTTTCAACAAATCTGCATCATCGCCATGTTTGGCATATTTCTTGCTTTCAACAAACCTACATCATCGCCATGTTTGGCATATTCCTAGCAATTTCTTGCTTTCAACCAACCTACATCATCGCCATGTTTGGCATGTTCCTAGCAATTTCTTGCTTTCGACAAATTAGCATATCATCCCCATAGCATCATCACCTTTTATACTTCAGGTTCCCGACACCTTATAATGCTCGGCGTATTCTGTTCAACTTATGGTTCCCGACACCTTATAATGCTCGGGTATTCTGTTCAACTTATGGTTCCCGACACCTTATAATGCTCGGCGTATTCCGTTCAACTTATGGTTCCCGACACCTTATAATGCTCGGCGTATTCCGTTCAACTTATGGTTCCCGACACCTTATAATGCTCGGTGTATGGTTCCCGACACCTTATAATGCTCGGCGTATTCCGTTCAACTTATGGTTCCCGACACCTTATAATGCTCGGCGTAATCCATTCAATTTCAGGTTCCCGACACCTTATAATGCTCGGCGTAATCCATTCAATTTCAGGTTCCCGACACCTTATAATGCTCGGCGTACCCCATTCAGTCTCAGGTTCACGACACCTTATAATGCTCGGCGTATTCCAGGTTCCCAACACCTTATAATGCTCGGCGTAATCCATTCAATTTCAGGCTCCCGACACCTTAGAATGCTCAGCGTACTTCATTCCTTTATAGGTAGTCAACGCCTTAGAATCGCTTGACATTACTTCATCTTTTAGGTTGTCAACGCCTTAGAATCGCTTGACATTACTTCATCTCTTAGGTTGTCAACGCCTTAGAATCGCTTGACATTACTTCATCTTTCAGGTAGTCGACGCCTTAGAATCGCTTGACATTACATCATTTTCATCACCTTAGGTAGTCAGCGCCTTAGAATAGCTCGACACAACTTGCTAGATTTCAAATGGCATACGAGGTCTTTTAGGATCCAGAATTTTGGGGTATCACTCAAGCATCAACTAGTCTTTTCATCTTCATTACAAAGCCTAGTTGACGGGGGGCAATCTGTTATACCCAAAATTTGACCCCCTGGTTAAGGTCTACGAGGTTGTGAGAGCCATCTCCATCAAACTAGAGACTCCGGCCCGATCGGCGTGTTCCAGGGCCTGAGGAGCAGTTTCGTCATTGTCAGGGGCGTTTTCGTAATTTTTAAGGCTTCTGAGTTCTCCTATAGGCTTTCTCTCTCCTCCAAAGGGTGCCCAAATCAGCTCGAAATGCTTTGATATTTTAACCCATGATAGAGGATGACATTTTAAGCATAATGGCGTTGGAATTTTGATTTTTTGAATTTCCAATAATTTTCTAGCAATTTCTGACTGAATCTGACGAGAAATTCAATTTAAAAATGCTCTAGATTTAAAAATTCGTTTCCACCTCAGAAAATTCATAATATCCATTCTTGACATGTGGTTAAAATTTCATAGCAAAATTCCTTTGGGAAGTTACTTAGTTAAAATATCGAAAAATCTTACTTTTACTAGATTTTCTTTATCTTTAAGAAAGTCTATATAAAGGGATAGGTTTTTGGATAAAATCAGAACCTCACATACCAAGAACCCTAGAGAGTCAGAAAAGGCCTCCTCCTCTCTCTCACGTTTTCCAACACCCCCACCCAAATCATACTGAAAATCCCCCGAAATCACCATCTAAACACGTTTTCCATCTCCCCAAAGCACCAATAATCATCATCAAACCTCACAAAAACACCTCTAAAACGTGAAGAACAGCAAGAACAACCAACAACCAGAAGCTTGGTTCGAATCCTCTCGGGTCTGCCATCAACGGAGCACTCGACGAGTCCCGGTGTGAAGAAACGTTGTGAATCCGAAGGTAAAACAGGTAGAAACTCCACTTCCTCTGATCACCACGGTATTATCTGTCTTGCCTCAAAATTTGGGCTCAAACTAACCTTCGTAGGCTTCTGTATTGCTGTTTATTTAAGCCTCTGTCAGATAACTTGTTTGCTAAGTTTTCGTGCTTAATTCGAATTCAAATTGAAAACTTTCAATCACTAACGTCTTGTACATCTTTCAGGCTACACACCCATAAAATTTGAGCTCAAAACACCCTCGGGAACCTTCTGAAAACCCCTGTCCGTGGGTGGTCCGTGACCTCGGACCTATGGTCCGGGACCTCGGACGCGTTGTCCGAGACCACGGACACCCACGGACGGCGGCGGGATTTTAAAAATTCAAAATTTAGGTTTTTCTAATAATGTCCGGGCCCACGGACATCCTGTCCGTGGCCCCGGACTTGCAAATTTTTGTTTTCCTTTAATTTCGACTTTTCTGTATATTTAGGTTAACTGGGGTCCGTGGTCTCGGACGTTTGGTCCGTGGCTACGGACGTAAGCAAAATTTGACCTAACTGCCTCCGAAACCCTAGTTTAGGTAGCTTTTAATTTCACTTTAATTTCTGTCAAAAAATGCTAAAAACAAAAAAAAAACAGAAGCTCGCGCACTTAGGTTAAAACACTCGTAATAAGCCGTAAATAACTAAGTAGAGGAAAAACGACCTAGGAGGGTAATGAAAGTAATTGAACCCTAATAAGTCGAATATCAAGCCCCCGAACCCGAACTCTCCTTTCCTAATTTGATCTAGGTTAAAATTAGGTGGCGACTCATAATAGGTTCCAGTGAGCTAGCTTAGGTTTTAATAATTATTGTTATGACATAGTTATTAATCTTAGGTATAAGTGGACCTAAAACCCGTTAGATCCTAATCAACTTTAATCAACATAGGATAGGGTTTAAAATCGAGGCTCACAGACTGGCGACTCTGCTGGGGAAAACTTCTTAATTTTAACTTGTTTAATTTTAAGAAAGAGGGCTTAACTCGAAAATGTTTATTTATGGCTTTATTACTTTGTTTGTTTACTTTCGTGCGCACTTTAATTTCTGTACCTTTGCATCATATGAGAGCGAGGGTCCACGCAAACCGATTTCACCCCGGGACCCGTTTGAGGGTCCCCTGTCAGGGACTCACACCTTTTAGGTGATGTGAATAAGCGGGGGAAAAGAGGAGGATGTCGTCTAACCACATCCCCTTAATACCTGGGCTTTAGCCCCAAGCGTTTTCTTGGCAGTGTCCTTACCTAGCCCATTGTTTGGTCAGTCAAAGACCCGGCCGTAGACGCACACCTTCAGGTGATGTGAAAAAAGTGGGGAAGCCCAAAGAGAATAGCGTGCAAGCCCTATTCCTTTGTGGTAACCTGGGCCCATGCCCCGAGCACCTCTCCGGATCGATCCATACCCGTTTTGATTAAAGCGTCTAGTGAGGACATGTTGAATTTGTGTGGGCCTTGCTTGCTTGTATGATCGGCCCACTACCCAGCCTAGAAATTGATAGGAACCTCTCCTACATCAACTCAGCCCAACCTGAATTGGCAGTTTTATTGTTTGCGGCCTAGAGGTCCTGTTTGGTTTAATGTGTGAGTCATTCGGGCTTCGGCCCAAAAGCTTAGACTTAGGTGATTTCTCATCTGGTCCAATTTGAATTATCCATTTTGTTCTACGCCCATCCACCTAAAGCAATCCATAAAAACCATCAGGCCTTTCCATTTCAAGGCCCATTCTAGTCCAGGAAGACTTCTTACTCGGGTTTTGACCCACGATCCTAGACACGGGTATCATCTTCAGGCCCAGTCATAATTACTCGGCCCAAATTCCAATTCACATCCAGAACATGGTTTAGAAATCACTTCGGCCCATTGCGCTTTACTTTTAACCCAAACACATTCTGGCCCAAGCGCCCAATTCTCAGAACATTTCACAGCCTAGGCCAGTTCACAGCTCATGAATCATTCCGGCCCATGTGCCTCTCTTCCAACTCATTTCGGGCCTCAGTGCCAACCCACAATTTTCAAAACATTCCAGCTCATGTGCAGCCCAAACAAGTCTTAGCCTAAAACTTCTTTGCGGCCCAGAATTTTTAGCTCGGGTCACTTTTGTTTCCAACAGATAAGCCCAAATCTCAAAGAATGGGAGAGGGAGGAAATCCAATCAACATGGATGCCCAGTTAGCCGAAGAATTCAATGGGATGCTGAAAAAAGTTGAGGCATGGCGAGGGCCCCGCCAGCTGGTTTTGACCACTTTCCCAACTGGATTATATCCCAAGGTTGATCTCCCTCCAAGGTTGAAATTGCCAACACTCCTCTATACAAAGGTTCCTCCGACCCACAACTTCATTTGGCAATGTTCGATAGGGAAATGTCCATCCTTTCGCTAAACGACATGCAGAAGGCCAAGGTATTTGCTCACTATCTTGATGAGACCCCCAGCATTGGTACATAACTCAAAGGATAAATACCAAGACATACGAGGAGGTCTGTGAAGCCTTTCTGCATCATTTGAGTACGCTAGAAGTTTTGGAGTCACCAGGGCTGATCTTGCAAGCACACGACAAACAGAAGGTGAATCAATGACCGACTTCGTCAAGCGTTGGAGGATGAAGGCAGCCGCTATGCTCACAAATATGGACGAACAGGAACAAATCCGAATGGTAATCAAAAATATGCGGAAGCAATACAGTGACGAGCTGAAATTCACATACTTTCCTAGCTTCAACATGCTGATGGGACAAGTTAATGTCCTAGAAGAAATGATTCACCAAGGGGAGTTAAAACTTGGGAACTCAAAAAACACCGGGAATGGCTCGGGGACAGCAGCCTGTATCCAGAGTGGCACCCGAAAGAGAACTAGGCAGCATGAGGTAAACACCGTTCGACAGGTAAAAGGACCAGGACAAATCGTTGGGGCAGTGGAATCATCCCGAAAGAGCTCCCGTCGAAGAGAGTTCACAAACATCGGTCAGCCATTGAGCCAGGCTTTTGGAAGACTCCAGGAACGAAACATGCTGCAACCTCTCACCCCTCGACAAAGGGACCCCCAAAAAGGAATCTGAACCAGTATTGTCAGTATCACCAGCTTCCCGGTCATGACACCGACAACTGCAAAATTTTGAAGCAGCACATCCAAGATCTTATCAATCAAGGTTTTCAACTCCCCAGTAGGAATCCCATGTCAAGCACCATCAGAGAGTGCTATCTTCAAGTGTTTTCTCCTTTTCTTCTCTTTACTAGTCATTTTTATGTTTTTCCAATGTTTGTAGTTAGTTTCCTTTATCATTTTCGGTAGTTTTCCTGAGTTTGAAATTTCCAACATTATTCTTTTTTTGAATAAAACATAGTTCCGTTTTCATAATTTTTATACAAAGCATCATTCGTTTATTCGAAAAAACTTAAAAAGAGCACTCACGAAGTAATCGTTTTCAGACTATGCGATGGAACGGCTTGTCTCTGTTTCTAAAAATTTGAACATGCCTAACCAAACACCAACTCACCACATAATATCCAAACAACCCACAATGAGGTTCAAGGCCCACATCTATCAAACTGTTGTCACAAACCCCAAATCAATACTGGGGGCAATCTGAGTTTAGAATCATTGTCTTCGAATCTTTTGTTTAAACGTGTGAACTAGTCTTTGAGTGAAATTCGCGAGAGTGTCTTGAGCGGAAAAACCATGAGTGAACGAGCGTGTCATTTTTACACGACTCCGGTGAGTCCACATTCAAAGGTGAGGTAAACGGTATAACTCCGACCGAAGGAGATAATTTGTAAATTTACGCTTAGACCTGTGAAAAGTAACAAAAACGGATATACAACATCAGGAATGACGAAGCACCTAGGTACAGCACCACATAGCCAAAAGCTTGTAAACCCTGTCATTAAACCCTAGGCACCCCCGCCGAGCCTTTCATATATCCCTTTCGATATTATGAACTCCACAAAATAACCCAGCCAATGATGAATGTCCGACCCGGTGACCAAAGGAGGCGAGGAGCCCGACTCTTAGATAACATTCTCATCAGTCCGAAGAAGCAATGCCGCTATCAGCATGACAAAGTGATCCGCAAATGGTCCTAGAGTGACACAGGATCCAAAGAGCTCACATCAAAACAGCTCTCGAAGCCCAAAACCGGGAAACACAAGAACCCCGAAGGCAAAGTCAAGAAAGGATAAAGAAAAAAGGCAAACCCGAAGTGCCTCGAAGAAATCCAAATGACAAAGAGAAGAGAAATGGTGTAAAGGACAACTTCAAAGTCCAAGTCCAGAAGCTCAAAAACAACGACAACATAAAGCAGCTAGACGACTCCAAGACAAGGAAGATGAATCCGAGAGAAGACGCAAGTTGCAGCTTTGGTCACCCATTCAAGCTCCACATACCTCAAATATCCCTCCATGATCCCGTCGTCTTTCATCACACCCTGTGGCCACGTTATAAGCCTCGAAGACTTCCGACTTGGTAGTTGTGTATCCAATCACGTGAAAGTAATAGATCGAATGCGTAAATTCATCAAATATCAAA
The DNA here is from genome assembly GCA_023374045.1 of Limonium bicolor. Classification (NCBI taxonomy): domain Eukaryota; kingdom Viridiplantae; phylum Streptophyta; class Magnoliopsida; order Caryophyllales; family Plumbaginaceae; genus Limonium; species Limonium bicolor. Next base: position 292,477,792 of record CM041780.1, on the reverse strand, counting down.
TTCAATGGTCTAGAAGTTGTGACCGTAAGTGAGAAACGAGTGTAAATACCAAACCGTCGAGTGTAGGTAGGACACCAAATCAGAACATAAGCCTTGGCCCTGTGAGGACGAGACCGTTCGCACGTTTGATCAAAGAAAATACTGGGGGCAATCGATCGGAGTGATCGATTGCCATGAACTTTAGCTCAGATTGTCCTAAGGAAAAATACTGGGGGCAATTGTTGGTTCCAACAATTGCCATGATAACACCAATTGAAACCCAAAGCTTGAGCACCTCCATCCCACCACAGGCACACATAAGCCCTTACCTCCACACCAAACACCTCGGGCCCACACAAGCCCTTACCCCCACACAAATTCTACTTCACCACACAGGCTCACGTAAGCCCTTACCTTCACATCATACACCACAGGCACACATATGCCCTGATCACCACTCAAAAGATCTCTGCATCAAACACCACACCCCACCGGTAGCATGTTCATCTCCTAGGAGATAAATTACAAGTCTGAAATCTTTAGTCAGGAAATGATAACTTCACTTTCTTTTCAATAAATAGAATTTTCCTCAAACACTGCCATGTTTGGCACCTTCGTCAGCAATTTCTTGTCTTGAACAATTCTTCTTCAAACATCGCCATGTTTGGCATATTCCTAGCAATTTCTTGCTTTCAACAAATCTGCATCATCGCCATGTTGGCATATTCCTAGCAATTTCTTGCTTTCAACAAATCTGCATCATCGCCATGTTTGGCATATTCCTAGCAATTTCTTGCTTTCAACAAATCTGCATCATCGCCATGTTTGGCATATTCCTAGCAATTTCTTGCTTTCAACCAACCTACATCATCGCCATGTTTGGCATATTCCTAGCAATTTCTTGCTTTCAACAAATCTGCATCATCGCCATGTTTGGCATATTTCTTGCTTTCAACAAACCTACATCATCGCCATGTTTGGCATATTCCTAGCAATTTCTTGCTTTCAACCAACCTACATCATCGCCATGTTTGGCATGTTCCTAGCAATTTCTTGCTTTCGACAAATTAGCATATCATCCCCATAGCATCATCACCTTTTATACTTCAGGTTCCCGACACCTTATAATGCTCGGCGTATTCTGTTCAACTTATGGTTCCCGACACCTTATAATGCTCGGCGTATTCTGTTCAACTTATGGTTCCCGACACCTTATAATGCTCGGCGTATTCCGTTCAACTTATGGTTCCCGACACCTTATAATGCTCGGCGTATTCCGTTCAACTTATGGTTCCCGACACCTTATAATGCTCGGTGTATGGTTCCCGACACCTTATAATGCTCGGCGTATTCCGTTCAACTTATGGTTCCCGACACCTTATAATGCTCGGCGTAATCCATTCAATTTCAGGTTCCCGACACCTTATAATGCTCGGCGTAATCCATTCAATTTCAGGTTCCCGACACCTTATAATGCTCGGCGTACCCCATTCAGTCTCAGGTTCACGACACCTTATAATGCTCGGCGTATTCCAGGTTCCCAACACCTTATAATGCTCGGCGTAATCCATTCAATTTCAGGCTCCCGACACCTTAGAATGCTCAGCGTACTTCATTCCTTTATAGGTAGTCAACGCCTTAGAATCGCTTGACATTACTTCATCTTTTAGGTTGTCAACGCCTTAGAATCGCTTGACATTACTTCATCTCTTAGGTTGTCAACGCCTTAGAATCGCTTGACATTACTTCATCTTTCAGGTAGTCGACGCCTTAGAATCGCTTGACATTACATCATTTTCATCACCTTAGGTAGTCAGCGCCTTAGAATAGCTCGACACAACTTGCTAGATTTCAAATGGCATACGAGGTCTTTTAGGATCCAGAATTTTGGGGTATCACTCAAGCATCAACTAGTCTTTTCATCTTCATTACAAAGCCTAGTTGACGGGGGGCAATCTGTTATACCCAAAATTTTGACCCCCTGGTTAAGGTCTACGAGGTTGTGAGAGCCATCTCCATCAAACAGTAAGAGACTCCGGCCCGATCGGCGTGTTCCAGGGCCTGAGGAGCAGTTTCGTCATTGTCAGGGGCGTTTTCGTAATTTTTAAGGCTTCTGAGTTCTCCTATAGGCTTTCTCTCTCCCAAAGGGTGCCCAAATCAGCTCGAAATGCTTTGATATTTTAACCCATGATAGAGGATGACATTTTAAGCATAATGGCGTTGGAATTTTGATTTTTCGAATTTCCAATAATTTTCTAGCAATTTCTGACTGAATCTGACGAGAAATTCAATTTAAAAATGCTCTAGCATTTAAAAATTCGTTTCCACCTCAGAAAATTCATAATATCCATTCTTGACATGTGGTTAAAATTTCATAGCAAAATTCCTTTGGGAAGTTACTTAGTTAAAATATCGAAAAATCTTACTTTTACTAGATTTTCTTTATCTTTAAGAAAGTCTATATAAAGGGATAGGTTTTTGGATAAAATCAGAACCTCACATACCGAAGAACCCTAGAGAGTCAGAAAACACGGCCTCCTCTCTCTCTCTCACGTTTTCCAACACCCGGCCACCCAAATCATACTGAAAATCCCCCGAAATCACCATCTAAACACGTTTTCCAATCCCCAAAGCACCAATAATCATCAAAACCTCACAAAAACACCTCTAAAACGTGAAGAACAGCAAGAACAACCAACAACCAGAAGCTTGGGTCGAAATCCTCTCGGGTCTGCCATCAACGGAGCACTCGACGAGTCCCGGTGTGAAGAAACGTTGTGAATCCGAAGGTAAAACAGGTAGAAACTCCACTTCCCTGATTCACCACGGTATTATCTGTCTTGCCTCAAAATTTGGGCTCAAACTAACCTTCGTAGGCTTCTGTATTGCTGTTTATTTAAGCCTCTGTCAGATAACTTGTTTGCTAAGTTTCGTGCTTAATTCGAATTCAAATTGAAAACTTTCAATCACTAACGTCTTGTACATCTTTCAGGCTACACACCCATAAAATTTGAGCTCAAAACACCCTCGGGAACCTTCTGAAAACCCCTGTCCGTGGGTGGTCCGTGACCTCGGACCTATGGTCCGGGACCTCGGACGCGTTGTCCGAGACCACGGACACCCACGGACGGCGGCGGGATTTTAAAAATTCAAAATTAGGTTTTTCTAATAATGTCCGGGCCCACGGACATCCTGTCCGTGGCCCCGGACCTTGCAAATTTTTGTTTTCCTTTAATTTCGACTTTTCTGTATATTTAGGTTAACTGGGGTCCGTGGTCTCGGACGTTTGGTCCGTGGCTACGGACGTAAGCAAAATTTGACCTAACTCTGCCTCCGAAACCCTAGCTTAGGTAGCTTTTAATTTCACTTTAATTCTCTGTCAAAAAATGTTAAAAAAAAAAAAAACAGAAGCTCGCGCACTTAGGTTAAAACAACTCGTAATAAGCCGTAAATAAGCTAAGTAGAGGAAAAACGACCTAGGAGGGGTAATGAAAGTAATTGAACCCTAAATAAGTCGAATATCAAGCCCCCGAACCCGAACTCTCCTTTCCTAATTTAATCTAGGTCAAAATTAGGTGGCGACTCATAATAGGTTCCAGTGAGCTAGCTTAGGTTTTAATAATTATTGTTATGTGACATAGTTATTAATCTTAGGTTATAAGTGGACCTAAAACCCGTTTAGATCCTAATCAACCTTAATCAACATAGGATAGGGTTTAAAATCGAGGCTCACAGACTGGCGACTCTGCTGGGGAAAAACTTCTTAATTTTAACTTGTTTAATTTTAAGAAAGAGGGCTTAACTCGAAAATGTTTATTTATGGCTTTATTACTTTGTTTGTTTACTTTCGTGCGCACTTTAATTTCTGTACCTTTGCATCATATGAGAGCGAGGGTCCACGCAAACCGATTTCACCCCGGGACCCGTTTGAGGGTCCCCTGTCAGGGACTCACACCTTTTAGTGATGTGAATAAGCGGGGAAAAGAGGAGGATGTCGTCTAACCACATCCCCTTAATACCTGGGCTTTAGCCCCAAGCGTTTTCTTGGCAGTGTCCTTACCTAGCCCATTGTTTGGTCAGTCAAAGACCCGGCCGTAGACGCACACCTTCATGATGTGAAAAAAGTGGGGAAGCCCAAAGAGAATAGCGTGCAAGCCCTATTCCTTTGTGGTAACCTGGGCCCATGCCCCGAGCACCTCTCCGGATCGATCCATACCCGTTTTGATTAAAGCGTCTAGTGAGGACATGTTGAATTTGTGTGGGCCTTGCTTGCTTGTATGATCGGCCCACTACCCAGCCTAGAAATTGATAGGAACCTCTCCTACATCAACTCAGCCCAACCTGAATTGGCAGTTTTATTGTTTGCGGCCTAGAGGTCCTGTTTGGTTTAATGTGTGAGTCATTCGGGCTTCGGCCCAAAAGCTTAGACTTAGGTGATTTCTCATCTGGTCCAATTTGAATTATCCATTTTGTTCTACGCCCATCCACCTAAAGCAATCCATAAAAATCCATCAGGCCTTTCCATTTCAAGGCCCATTCTAGTCCAGGAAGACTTCTTACTTGGGTTTTGACCCACGATCCTAGACACGGGTATCATCTTCAGGCCCAGTCATAATTACTCGGCCAAATTCCAATTCACATCCAGAACATGGTTTAGAAATCACTTCGGCCCATTGCGCTTTACTTTTAACCCAAACACATTCTGGCCCAAGCGCCCAATTCTCAGAACATTTCAGCCTAGGCACCAGTTCACAGCTCATGAATCATTCCGGCCCATGTGCCTCTCTTCCAACTCATTTCGGGCCTCAGTGCCAACCCACAATTTTCAAAACATTCCAGCTCATGTGCAGCCCAAACAAGTCTTAGCCTAAAACTTCTTTGCGGCCCAAATTTTTAGCTCGGGTCACTTTTGTTTTCCAACAGATAAGCCCAAATCTCAAAGAATGGGAGAGGGAGGAAATCCAATCAACATGGATGCCCAGTTAGCCGAAGAATTCAATGGGATGCTGAAAAAGATTGAGCGCATGGAGAGGGCCAACAAGCCAGCTGGTTTTGACCACTTTCCCACTGGATTATATCCCAAGGTTGATCTCCCTCCAAGGTTGAAATTGCCAACACTTCCTCTATACAAAGGTTCCTCCGACCCACAACTTCATTTGGCAATGTTCGATAGGGAAATGTCCATCCTTTCGCTAAACGACATGCAGAAGGCCAAGGTATTTGCTCACTATCTTGATGAGACCCCCAGCATTGGTACATAACTCAAAGGATAAATACCAAGACATACGAGGAGGTCTGTGAAGCCTTTCTGCATCATTTTGAGTACGCTAGAAGTTTTGGAGTCACCAGGGCTGATCTTGCAAGCACACGACAAACAGAAGGTGAATCAATGACCGACTTCGTCAAGCGTTGGAGATGAAGGCAGCCGCTATGCTCACAAATATGGACGAACAGGAACAAATCCGAATGGTAATCAAAAATATGCGGAAGCAATACAGTGACGAGCTGAAATTCACATACTTTCCTAGCTTCAACATGCTGATGGGACAAGTTAATGTCCTAGAAGAAATGATTCACCAAGGGGAGTTAAAACTTGGGAACTCAAAAAACACCGGGAATGGCTCGGGGACAGCAGCCTGTATCCAGAGTGGCACCCGAAAGAGAACTAGGCAGCATGAGGTAAACACCGTTCGACAGGTAAAAGGACCAGGACAAATCGTTGGGGCAGTGGAATCATCCCGAAAGAGCTCCCGTCGAAGAGAGTTCACAAACATCGGTCAGCCATTGAGCCAGGCTTTTGGAAGACTCCAGGAACGAAACATGCTGCAACCTCTCACCCCTCGACAAAGGGACCCCCAAAAAGGAAGGAATCTGAACCAGTATTGTCAGTATCACCAGCTTCCCGGTCATGACACCGACAACTGCAAAATTTTGAAGCAGCACATCCAAGATCTTATCAATCAAGGTTTTCAACTCCCCGAGTAGGAATCCCATGTCAAGCACCATCAGAGAGTGCTATCTTCAAGTGTTTTCTCCGATTTCTTCTCTTTACTAGTCATTTTTATGTTTTTCCAATGTTTGTAGTAGTTAGTTTCCTTTATCATTTTCGGTAGTTTTCCTGAGTTTGAAATTTCCAACATTATTCTTTTTGTTGAATAAAACATAGTTCCGTTTTCATAATTTTTATACAAAGCATCATTCGTTTATTCGAAAAAACTTAAAAAGAGCACTCACGAAGTAATCGTTTTCAGACTATGCGATGGAACGACTTGTCTCTTGTTTCTAAAAATTTGAACATGCCTAACCAAACACCACAACTCACCACATAATATCCAAACAACCCACAATGAGGTTCAAGGCCCACATCTATCAAACTGTTGTCACAAACCCCAAATCAATACTGGGGGCAATCTGAGTTTAGAATCATTGTCTTCGAATCTTTTGTTTAAACGTGTGAACTAGTCTTTGAGTGAAATTCGCGAGAGTGTCTTGAGCGGAAAAACCATGAGTGAACGAGCGTGTCATTTTTACACGACTCCGGTGAGTCCACATTCAAAGGTGAGGTAAACGGTATAACTCCGACCGAAGGAGATAATTTGTAAATTTACGCTTAGACCTGTGAAAAGTAACAAAGAACGGATATACAACTATCAGGAATGACGAAGCACCTAGGTACAGCACCACATAGCCAAAAGCTTGTAAACCCTGTCATTAAACCCTAGGCACCCCCCGAGCCTTTCATATATCCCTTTCGATATTATGAACTCCACAAAATAACCCAGCCAATGATGAATGTCCGACCCGGTGACCAAAGGAGGCGAGGAGCCCGACTCTTAGATAACATTCTCATCAGTCCGAAGAAGCAATGCCGCTATCAGCATGACAAAGTGATCCGCAAATGGTCCTAGAGTGACACAGGATCCAAAGAGCTCACATCAAAACAGCTCTCGAAGCCCAAAACCGGGAAACACAAGAACCCCGAAGGCAAAGTCAAGAAAGGATAAAGAAAAAAGGCAAACCCGAAGTGCCTCGAAGAAATCCAAATGACAAAGAGAAGAGAAATGGTGTAAAGGACAACTTCAAAGTCCAAGTCCAGAAGCTCAAAACAACGACAACATAAAGCAGCTAGACGACTCCAAGACAAGGAAGATGAATCCGAGAGAAGACGCAAGTTGCAGCTTTGGTCACCCATTCAAGCTCCACATACCTCAAATATCCCTCCATGATCCCGTCGTCTTTCATCACACCCTGTGGCCACGTTATAAGCCTCGAAGACTTCCGACTTGGTAGTTGTGTATCCAATCACGTGAAAGTAATAGATCGAATGCGTAAATTCATCAAATATCAAATTCAATGGTCTAGAAGTTGTGACCGTAAGTGAGAAACGAGTGTAAATACCAAACACGTCGAGTGTAGGTTAGGAAGCACCAAATCAGAACATAAGCCTTGGCCCTGTGAGGACGAGACTCGTTCGCACGTTTGATCAAAGAAAATACTGGGGGCAATCGATCGGAGTGATCGATTGCCATGAACTTTAGCTCAGATTGTCCTAAGGAAAAATACTGGGGGCAATTGTTGGTTCCAACAATTGCCATGATAACACCAATTGAAACCCAAAGCTTGAGCACCTCCATCCCACCACAGGCACACATAAGCCCTTACCTCCACACCAAACACCTCGGGCCCACACAAGCCCTTACCCCCACACAAATTCTACTTCACCACACAGGCTCACGTAAGCCCTTACCTTCACATCATACACCACAGGCACACATATGCCCTGATCACCACTCAAAAGATCTCTGCATCAAACACCACACCCCACCGGTAGCATGTTCATCTCCTAGGAGATAAATTACAAGTCTGAAATCTTTAGTCAGGAAATGATAACTTCACTTTCTTTTTCAATAAATAGAATTTTCCTCAAACACTGCCATGTTTGGCACCTTCGTCAGCAATTTCTTGTCTTGAACAATTCTTCTTCAAACATCGCCATGTTTGGCATATTCCTAGCAATTTCTTGCTTTCAACAAATCTGCATCATCGCCATGTTTGGCATATTCCTAGCAATTTCTTGCTTTCAACAAATCTGCATCATCGCCATGTTTGGCATATTCCTAGCAATTTCTTGCTTTCAACAAATCTGCATCATCGCCATGTTTGGCATATTCCTAGCAATTTCTTGCTTTCAACCAACCTACATCATCGCCATGTTTGGCATATTCCTAGCAATTTCTTGCTTTCAACAAATCTGCATCATCGCCATGTTTGGCATATTTCTTGCTTTCAAACAAACCTACATCATCGCCATGTTTGGCATATTCCTAGCAATTTCTTGCTTTCAACCAACCTACATCATCGCCATGTTTGGCATGTTCCTAGCAATTTCTTGCTTTCGACAAATTAGCATATCATCCCCATAGCATCATCACCTTTTATACTTCAGGTTCCCGACACCTTATAATGCTCGGCGTATTCTGTTCAACTTATGGTTCCCGACACCTTATAATGCTCGGCGTATTCTGTTCAACTTATGGTTCCCGACACCTTATAATGCTCGGCGTATTCCGTTCAACTTATGGTTCCCGACACCTTATAATGCTCGGCGTATTCCGTTCAACTTATGGTTCCCGACACCTTATAATGCTCGGTGTATGGTTCCCGACACCTTATAATGCTCGGCGTATTCCGTTCAACTTATGGTTCCCGACACCTTATAATGCTCGGCGTAATCCATTCAATTTCAGGTTCCCGACACCTTATAATGCTCGGCGTAATCCATTCAATTTCAGGTTCCCGACACCTTATAATGCTCGGCGTACCCCATTCAGTCTCAGGTTCACGACACCTTATAATGCTCGGCGTATTCCAGGTTCCCAACACCTTATAATGCTCGGCGTAATCCATTCAATTTCAGGCTCCCGACACCTTAGAATGCTCAGCGTACTTCATTCCTTTATAGGTAGTCAACGCCTTAGAATCGCTTGACATTACTTCATCTTTTAGGTTGTCAACGCCTTAGAATCGCTTGACATTACTTCATCTCTTAGGTTGTCAACGCCTTAGAATCGCTTGACATTACTTCATCTTTCAGGTAGTCGACGCCTTAGAATCGCTTGACATTACATCATTTTCATCACCTTAGGTAGTCAGCGCCTTAGAATAGCTCGACACAACTTGCTAGATTTCAAATGGCATACGAGGTCTTTTAGGATCCAGAATTTTGGGGTATCACTCAAGCATCAACTAGTCTTTTCATCTTCATTACAAAGCCTAGTTGACGGGGGGCAATCTGTTATACCCAAAATTTTGACCCCCTGGTTAAGGTCTACGAGGTTGTGAGAGCCATCTCCATCAAACAGTAAGAGACTCCGGCCCGATCGGCGTGTTCCAGGGCCTGAGGAGCAGTTTCGTCATTGTCAGGGGCGTTTTCGTAATTTTTAAGGCTTCTGAGTTCTCCTATAGGCTTTCTCTCTCCTCCAAAGGGTGCCCAAATCAGCTCGAAATGCTTTGATATTTTAACCCATGATAGAGGATGACATTTTAAGCATAATGGCGTTGGAATTTTGATTTTTCGAATTTCCAATAATTTTCTAGCAATTTCTGACTGAATCTGACGAGAAATTCAATTTAAAAATGCTCTAGCATTTAAAAAATTCGTTTCCACCTCAGAAAATTCATAATATCCATTCTTGACATGTGGTTAAAATTTCATAGCAAAATTCCTTTGGGAAGTTACTTAGTTAAAATATCGAAAAATCTTACTTTTACTAGATTTTCTTTATCTTTAAGAAAGTCTATATAAAGGGATAGGTTTTTGGATAAAATCAGAACCTCACATACCGAAGAACCCTAGAGAGTCAGAAAACACGGCCTCCTCTCTCTCTCACGTTTTCCAACACCCGGCCACCCAAATCATACTGAAAATCCCCCGAAATCACCATCTAAACACGTTTTCCAATCCCCAAAGCACCAATAATCATCAAAACCTCACAAAAACACCTCTAAAACGTGAAGAACAGCAAGAACAACCAACAACCAGAAGCTTGGGTCGAAATCCTCTCGGGTCTGCCATCAACGGAGCACTCGACGAGTCCCGGTGTGAAGAAACGTTGTGAATCCGAAGGTAAAACAGGTAGAAACTCCACTTCCCTGATTCACCACGGTATTATCTGTCTTGCCTCAAAATTTGGGCTCAAACTAACCTTCGTAGGCTTCTGTATTGCTGTTTATTTAAGCCTCTGTCAGATAACTTGTTTGCTAAGTTTCGTGCTTAATTCGAATTCAAATTGAAAACTTTCAATCACTAACGTCTTGTACATCTTTCAGGCTACACACCCATAAAATTTGAGCTCAAAACACCCTCGGGAACCTTCTGAAAACCCCTGTCCGTGGGTGGTCCGTGACCTCGGACCTATGGTCCGGGACCTCGGACGCGTTGTCCGAGACCACGGACCCCACGGACGGCGGCGGGATTTTAAAAATTCAAAATTTAGGTTTTTCTAATAATGTCCGGGCCCACGGACATCCTGTCCGTGGCCCCGGACCTTGCAAATTTTTGTTTTCCTTTAATTTCGACTTTTTCTGTATATTTAGGTTAACTGGGGTCCGTGGTCTCGGACGTTTGGTCCGTGGCTACGGACGTAAGCAAAATTTGACCTAACTCTGCCTCCGAAACCCTAGCTTAGGTAGCTTTTAATTTCACTTTAATTCTCTGTCAAAAAATTTAAAACAAAAAAAAAAACAGAAGCTCGCGCACTTAGGTTAAACAACTCGTAATAAGCCGTAAATAAGCTAAGTAGAGGAAAAACGACCTAGGAGGGGTAATGAAAGTAATTGAACCCTAAATAAGTCGAATATCAAGCCCCCGAACCCGAACTCTCCTTTCCTAATTTAATCTAGGTCAAAATTAGGTGGCGACTCATAATAGGTTCCAGTGAGCTAGCTTAGGTTTTAATAATTATTGTTATGTGACATAGTTATTAATCTTAGGTTATAAGTGGACCTAAAACCCGTTTAGATCCTAATCAACCTTAATCAACATAGGATAGGGTTTAAAATCGAGGCTCACACCATGGCTATTTTACTGACTCACGTCGGGCCACAGGGGCATACTATGTGTTATTTCGGTGGGCTTGGATCACTATATCCGAGGCACCTTGTGTAAGTTAACCGTTCAATCTAACAGGACGGTAACGAGTTATGTAACGAGCTTAGCATGAGCATGGCAACATTCTCTAGGCTCTCAATGGGGACTAACTGTGTTGGTTCTCTTCCTAAAAGGAATTGTTCTTGTGTGATGTGTGTGATGTTGTGTACAATACCCATGTTATGATATATATGTATAAGTTGTGTGTTTTAAAATGAATGCCATGTCATCATGACAAATAGTTTGCGCGCATCCCGGTAGCCGATGGGCTGCGCGTTAACCATACCAGCCAAGGGTTGCTGACCCCCTCGGGGGATCCATATTTCTTTTACTGCAGGATGAGGATCGAAGAAGCGGAGTGGCTCTAGATTCTAGGATGCAGTTTACTTTTGGGTACTTTTGGATGTTGGCCCGGGATGCGCCTGTGCTCCCGAGGCGTGATATATATTTGGTTATGACGGTTTACAGTGATGGCTAACAGTGATGTTTTACAATGAAGGATGTATGTAAACACTCGGTATTTTGTTAATGTATATATATGGTTATTAGTTCTATGCTCGGGAGTCTGATCATCAGACCGGTACACTTGTATTTATTCAGCCTTGTTAACCATGTGGGTGGTTGACGGCGTTGTAGCACCATTCGTTTAGTTACTGTTTAGTTGTTTATATTCCGCTGTGATTTCAAGTAATGTGATGTGCGTAGTAGGGGTGTTACAAAAAGTGGTATCAGAGCGAAGTATCGCTCTAATGACTAGAATACCGAGCTTAGGGATATACCGAGTTAGGAAACCTAACTACAGTTACTTCAGTGAACATTATGGAAAGGTTAACCACTAACTAAGTGTGGAGATACCTTATTGTCGGGAAGCGTTACAACCGTTGGACCGATAAGTGTGCAAGCATATTGCTAATGAATATTCATGTGAATTCAGATGGCAGGTAGACCGCGAGGTAGAGGCCGCGGAAGCGGTACTGGTGATATGGGTGACCAGGGCGAGAACACTACGGCTCAGGTTATGGCTGAGGTAGTAGCAGCCGCCGTAGCCCAAATGGTACCCCAGCTTGTGGCTGCGATTCAGCAGGGGCAGACACCCGGAGTTCAACTACCACCACCGCCACCGCCACGAGAGACCAACTGGGTCAAGGCGTTGGCTGATTTGAGGCCACCCTCATTCAGTGGGGAGACCGATCCCCGTAAGCTCGAGGCGTACGTCTCTGAAATGGAGACCGCCTTCGAAACCTTAGCAGTACCTGAGCAGGTCAAGGTTCGACTTGCTGCATATTACTTGAAGGGTTCAGCACAAAGATGGTGGAAGCTAGTGCGAGAGGGCAGAGTTGCTGACCCGACTTTTCTGTGGAGGGAGTACACGGCTCTGCTGCGAGCCAAGTACTACCCAATACATGTGCAAGAGGCCAAGCGCCTGGAGCTGGACAGTTTGAGGCAAGGGGATAAGATGACGGTAGATGAGTACTACTCAGCCTTCATCGGACTTATCCACCTGCTACCGGATCTGGGTTACTCAGACCGGATTCTTGTGAACCGTTTCTACAACGGACTGAACTATCGCCTACGCTATGGCATGGGGCCTACTGGATATACCACTTTGCAGGTAATGGGACTACAGTGTAATGTGAATAAGTGTGTACAATGTTAATGTGTTGTGAATTTATTTGGCGGGGCATAACTGACACCCTAAATATAGGAGTGTTATCATGCCGCTGCAATTGTGGAGATCACCGTCCGTCTGAGGGACGAGGAGAGTGCGCTCAAGCGCAAGGCTATGAACGAGGGCCAAGGCACGCAAGGGCAGTGGGGAGGAAAGAAGAAGAAGATGGGTCACCGCGATTATGAATGCTGGCAGAACCCAAACAGTAGGAACTACAGGCCCAAGGGGCAATGGAAGGGTAAGGCCACTGCCACCACCGATGGCCAGAAGACGGCGAATCAGCCACCCCTAGATCAGAGGTACACAGAGTCCCAGAAGGGGAAGGGGTCGGGGTCCAACAAGGCCACCCTGAATGTGGTGGACCGGTCTGAGGCGCCAGGGCCCTCTTCTAGACCAGGTACCGCCTAAACTGTTGAATGTAATAAGTGTTTGCATACTGCATTCCATGCATGTGTGTTAGTGAGCTTAAGTGAATAACCATGTGAATAAATAATTAAAGTATAGTGTGAAAGACACCTAATTAGAGTACTCTAAACTTAAAAGAATCTTCAATATATGTTATCCAATCCCACCCTCACCAAACCCTAAAGAAACCACCATCAACATCACCGACTTTCCATTGGAGCAATGTCAGGTTATCCAGCCAGGTATGATACTCTTAAATGGATACCTGACACCGGAAGCACAAATCCATATCATCAGACGATGCGACGAACTTGGAGCAAAACTAGGAGGTTTCTACACACCCGAATACCCGAACGGATCAAGAATGCAATTGAAGATGATGTGCATGGGTAAGGACTGGAACCTTTACACCAAGACATATCAGGAAGTGCGAGCTGAAGATGAAGCAACAGTACCAAGTATACCTGAGGAGTTCCTTGCGGTCGTTAACCACGCCGTGGGAATTGCTCAACAAGTTGAAACGGATTCAATTCCAAGTGTGAAAGCAGATCTATGCATTGTGAACTTCTACCAGAAAGGTGGACGGTTAGGTTTACACCAAGACAAGGACGAGTCACCCGAGTCTCTAAGTAAGGGAGTACCCGTGGTGTCTTGGTCCATTGATGATACCGCAGTATTTGTGTATGGCGAGCAGAAGCGTGCTGACCTCGCAAAGAAGCTACTGTTGAAATCGGGAGATGTGTTAATCATGGATGGACAGTCAAGGATGCTATACCATGGCATCAGAAAGATCAAACTGAATACCGCACCGTCGGCAGTGATCAATGCCACACACATGAAACCCGGACGTTTGAATTTGACCTTTAGACAGTTTTAAGCCTTGTATAATTATGTGATGTGATAAACCAGTGTGTATTAAGGATGTTGTAAGTGTTAATCATGGCGACAATATAAGCCAATGAATGTTGTAAAAAGAGTGTGTTAATGAATAAAGTGGAGTTGTTTGAAGCATATAAACCGTGTTGTTACCCAATACTTATTAGTTTGCCAATGAATTAGGCTGTGCACTCGGAACGGGAGGTATACTGAGTGTCTGCAATCAGGCAGAAGCCGGCAAGAGCGGCACCATCCTCACCGGTACCTTTCCAGTCAATGGCGTGGACGCTTCGATCTTGTTCGACTCCGGAGCCTCACACACATTTATTTCGCTATCTTTTGCGAAGAGGCTGGGGTTCGATGGTGATGAGATGCCAGACTTCTTGGTCACTCTCCCGTCGAAAGAGCGGATCAGGTGTACCCGCTACCACCGAGATGTTGTTGTGAGAATCAGAGGTGAAGAGTTTCCGATCGACTTGATAGAGTTCGACGGACTTGGTTTTGATGTGATTGTTGGGATGAACTGGTTGGAGCGGTACAAGGGCAGAATCCTGTGTGCCGAGCATCGACTGCTTCTTCGGAGTCCATCTGGGGTTACCATATCTTACCACCAGAGGCCCAGGGAGCCTTCGACTCAGATCATCACCGCCATGGCTATGTGTCGTGAACTACGACGAGGGAGTGATGTATACCTCTGCTATGTCCAGGACATAGAGAGAGACCCAGAGTTTAGTTCTGATGAGCCGGTAGTGTCGGAGTTTCCTGATGTATTTCCTAAGGAACTTCCGGGCATGCCGCCAGCACGAGAGGTTGAGTTTGAGATTGACTTAGTTCCGGGCACCGGACCCATTGCGAAAGCACCTTATCGTATGGCTCCAGCAGAGATGACAGAGCTCAAGGAGCAGCTGAGAGACCTACTCGACAAGGGCTTTATCCGCCCTAGTGGTTCACCATGGGGAGCGCCGGTCCTCTTCGTGAAGAAGAAGGACGGTAGCCTCCGCCTGTGTATTGACTATCGGGAGCTGAATGCTGTTACGGTGAAGAACCGTTACCCTTTACCACGCATCGACGATCTATTTGATCAGCTGAGGGGAGCATCAGTGTTCTCCAAGATAGACCTACGTTCCGGATACCATCAGATTGCTATCCGTGACAGAGATATCGAAAAGACAGCATTCAGAACTAGGTATGGGCATTATGAGTTCACAGTTATGCCGTTTGGCTTATCAAATGCACCAGCTAAGTTCATGGACTTAATGAACCGTTTGTTCCAAGATCAGTTGGACAAATCAGTGGTAGTCTTCATCGATGACATACTTGTGTATTCGAAATCGAGAGGTGAGCATGAAAGCCACCTGAGAGATGTGTTGCAAACGTTGAGGAAGAATCAGCTATATGCTAAATTTTCTAAATGTGAGTTTTGGTTGAACCAAGTATCCTTTCTTGGACATGTGATTTCTGAGGCCGGGATCGCTGTTGATCCGGCAAAGATAGATGAGTGCGCACCTGGCCTAGGCCGAAGACAGTTACCGACATCAGGAGCTTCCTCGGTCTGGCAGGTTATTATAGGAGGTTTGTGAAGGACTTCTCCAGTGTCTCGAAGCCGATGACTTCCTTGATGAAAAAGGATGCACCATTCGAGTGGATAGTCGACTGTGAGAGTTCTTTCACGAGTCTCAAGGATGCTCTGACATCTGCACCAGTTCTGACACTACCAGACGGTCCAGATGGTTTTGAGGTCTATTGCGACGCATCAGGCAGGGGTATGGGTTGTGTGTTGATGCAACACGGGAAGGTCGTAGCTTACGCCTCCCGACAGCTGAAGAAGCATGAAGAGAACTACCCTACCCACGACTTAGAATTGGGGGCCATTGTCTTCGCACTGAAGATATGGCGACATCACTTGTATGGGGTAAGTGTGACGATTTATTCTGACCACAAGAGTTTAAAGTACTTGTTCACTCAGAAGGAGTTGAACATGAGGCAAAGAAGGTGGGTTGAATTTCTGAATGACTACGACATTAATCTGCAATATAAAGAGGGTAAGGCAAATGTGGTAGCTGACGCATTGAGTCGCCGAGCACACTCTCTCCATTCGCTAGTCTCTCATACTGGCTTGGTTGAAGAGGTGCGGAGTGCTCAGATGACGGATCAGTACATGATGGAGATTAGACAGAAGCTTATTGATGGCACATTTGAGGGTCAGAAGTACGACTTCAGACTCCACGATGATGACCTGATTAGGCTTAATGGCCGACTGTGTATACCTAGGAATAACGCTGAGTTGAAGGAGCGCATATTGAGTGAATCCCATTGTTCTACTACTTCGATTCACCCCGGAGCTTCAAAGATGTATAAAGGTATGAAAAGATATTTTTGGTGGACTGGAATGAAAAAAGATGTAAATGACTATGTGTTGAGGTGTCTCACTTGTCAGAAGGTCAAGTTTGAGCACCGACGGCCTGGTGGTATGGTACAGCCAATGCCAGTGCCTGAGTGGAAGTTCCATGACATATCTATGGACTTCGTAGTAGGGCTTCCGCCTGCAAGGGGAGGTCTGAATATGATTTGGGTTGTTGTTGACCGACTGACCAAGGTGGCCCGATTCATTTCGATGAAGGACACCTGGAAAGTGTCAAAATTGGCAGAACTCTTTGATAAAGAAATTGTAAGACATCATGGTGTACCAAAGACGATTGTATCTGACAGAGATACCAGATTCCTATCCAGATATTGGAAGTCTACGCGAGAAGCATTGGGTACCGAACTGAAATTGAGTACAGCGTTTCACCCACAGACCGATGGTCAGAGTGAGTGCACCATTCAGACACTTGAGGATATGCTACGTGCATGTGCACTTGACTTTCAAACCAGCTGGATTGACAAGTTACATCTGATCGAGTTTAGCTACAACAACAGTTACCATGCTTCGATCAAGATGTCTCCCTTCCAGGCCTTGTACGGTAGACCATGCCGCACGCCATTATGCTGGGATGAGTCGAGTGAGACGGTCATTATAGGACCAGAGTATCTTGAGCAAGTTCAGGCAGAAGTTTGCCAGATCCGGGCTAACATGAAAGCAGCTCAGGATAGACAGAAGTCGTACGCAGATGTGCACCGACGCGACCTGGAGTTCGCCGTGGGCGATCAGGTATTTTTGAGAGTATCCCCCATGAAGGGAGTGTTTCGTTTTGGCCAGAAAGGCAAGTTGAGCCTGAAATATGTGGGGCCTTATGTTGTGACGGAGCGGATCGGCCCGGTAGCTTATAGACTTGATTTACCTGCCGAGCTGGGCAAGGTACATGATGTATTTCATGTGTCCCAGTTGAAGAAATATATGTCTCATCCGTCTCATGTACTTCAGCCTGAAAGGCTAACTTTAGAGCCGACCATGCGATCAGTGGAGACTCCGGTACGGATTCTGGATACTAAGACTCGAGACACTCGCCATAAGTCTGTGAGACTGGTGAAAGTTCTTTGGTCTAGCCAGGACGTTGAGGAGGCCACTTGGGAGCTGGAAGGCAAGATGAAGGCGAAGTACCCGTCATTGTTTACTTCTTAGTGTTTGTATGTATAGGGTACGGGGCGTACCCCTATTTAAGGGGGGTAGAGCCATTTCGGTTATGTGTATGACATGTATTTGGATACATTGTCTGTGTTGTGTTGTTATGTTGTTATGTTGTTAATGTTACAGACCGCTGAGTCTGAATGATGTTGTGATGTTTTATTGTTTGGACCGTATGTCCGATGTGATGTAAAGATGTTGTTAATGTGATATGGAAGTGTTGTTGATATGTGTTCCCATGTTCTAATATTTGGGATAGGTGGAAGTATGAACTTTGGGGACAAAGTTCTTTTAAGGGGGGTAGATTGAAATACCCCAAACCTTAGTATATTGTTTAAACACCTAAATATGGTATATTAAGACTAAAAAGAGTCTTAGAAACATTAGTAAACAAATTTAAACAAAGGAAAACATGAAATGTGCTTTAAGGTCAATAAGAGCCAAAATGTGCTCTAAGTTTGGGTTGAGCTTGGTTAAGACCTAATGAACTTACCAAGACCTTATTTATATACTAATGAACATATTAAACTAATTACCAAAGAAAACCAAGCTTGAAAACAAGTTAAAACACAACATGTGCTTTAAGGAGTCTTAAAGCACATTTTTGAAAAATTGTCTTGTAAATGAGTTTTGAGTGGCTAGATGTCCATCATTACTCTTAAATATAGATGTGTACTATATAATATCACATTTGGATGTCTATATCAATAGGAAATCAAAATTTTCACTTCTATGTGCCTTGTTTTCATGAATAGTAATTTTAATAAGCTATTTTGTAACATATGTTGTATTAAGTAATTAAATGTTCAACAAAGACTAAAATACCCTCATATTACTATTGGGGGCCGGTTTTTAAGGTTGGTGACTCACCACCCTTGTTAGCTCATTAGTTAAATAAAGATGACAAGTTAAGTACTATTTACTTTACTTTATTAACAAATATCTTCAAAAGCAACTTACCTTCTCATTTCTTTTCATTTCTTTCATTTCACACGGTCCAAACTCCTTCTTCAACCTCTCTTCTTCATTCTCTCACGGTACTACAGCACCACCACCATTTCACCACCTTTGACCATCAATAGTTCATAGCTCACTTAACCAAATCAAATTCTAAA